>CM021756.1:4073737-4151983 GCA_011075105.1 Heteronetta atricapilla | reverse complement strand
GGTGAGCTGGGAGCGGGAGGCAGCGATCGCTCGCTCGGTCGGGTGCTTGGTTTTGGTGTTTTGGTGTTTTTTTTTTCTCTCCCTGCCTTCTGTAATTGCATTCATTATTTATTTCTGGAGCGCCTGTGTGTTCTTGGCGGGACGGGTGGCTGCCTCCCCACATCAATAGGGGAATCCGTGGAGAAAGTATGCAAATGGGCGCTGCTGCGCCGCCGGTGCACGCAGGCAGGCGGCTCGGCACGGCTCGGCTCGGCTCGGCGCCTACCTGCCTGTTACACAACCGCACCTGATCGGCAGCTGCCAGCAACCCCCCTGCTACCCCTCCTGAGAGGGGGGGAGAAACCAGAAACCCGCCGCTCTTCTGGCCCCGGTGTTTTTATTTCCCAGCAGCGGCTCCTGGGCGACGCAGCGGGCAGCTGGTAGGCGAGCTGTGCCCGGTGGGCGCCGGGGTTTGGTCGCCTCCGTTGCTTGCTCTTGGTTTTCTCTCTGTCGTATGCGGAGCGAGCGCGCTCCCCGCGCCAGGCGCAGCCTTCCTGCCGGAGCTGCGCCTCCGTGATTTCGCCCGGCCTGTTTATTTTTAGGGGCTTAGCGCCTGTTTGCGGAGAGGAGTTGTTCCATCGTCATGGCAACCGGGCTGCGTGTATCATAAACATTATTAAAGGAAACCTTTTCCAGCTCAAACGAGGCTTCCTTTTCGTAACGAGGTTAGGATCACCGTGAAACGTCGAGCCTGTTGCTCGGGGCTCACGGTGCGGGGACCCGGCCTCTCGTTCCTCGCCGCGGATGCTTTTTGCCTTCAGCCGGTTCCATCTGCTGCTGGTAAACACTCCCCGCAGCCGCTGCGGTGGCAAAGCAGGAGGAAGCAAAGTGTAATCCGCCGAAAGAGGAGCTCTCATACAATCGCACATCTCCACGGCTTATTCAGAGGCAGTCACATCAGCGTTAGAAACAAGTGCCAGATAAAAAACTGAGGGTCTTTGAAGTTCGCCGTTCTTTCTATTTTTTCCTGACTGTTCCCATGCTCCCGAAAGGTGGGGAAGGCTGGAAAATGCGAACTTGGGACGCGAAGTGTTTATTTCTCAGACAGGACTTAAAAAGATGAAACAAACCGCTCCTAAAGCCCCCAAATACCTTAATTTCATATAAACTCGCAGCTTGATTTTCGAGCCAAGAACAGAGAATTTATTGCAGCGTTTGTTTTAAGTAAATATGACTGTCAGGCTTGGAGAGGGATTAGGCAATGAAAACTGTGGAGCAGCTCTTATCACGAGGACATCCTCCAGCGTTTCCTTCCAAGGAGCTTCCTGCCTCGATAACCACGGCTTCTCGTTCCGAACGAGCTGATTTTCCTGACTGCCTGGGAAACAACAGCGCCGTGAATGCCAGGGCCAAGGGAAGACTAGAATTTACTGGGATCTGGGATTTTTTTTTCTTATTTTTACCCGATTTTGCCCTTTATTAGAGCAGGTACAGCCTGAGTGCTTCTTGGGAAGCTACCAGGGTTTGGGAACCTTAACGACGATGTTGCAGATGGGAAAATCTGCATCTCTGATTTAATTCTTGGCAAGTGGTAACTTGGTTTTACGCATGCAGCAGTCCTTTAACAGGTAATTCCCCTGTCTTGGGGAAGGAAGAAGGCGAGCAGTAGTTCGGGTATCCTTACGGGGCTCCGTGTGTCCCAGCGGTGGCCTCATCCTGCTCCTAGCACCCCAAAGAGGCAGAATTTTGGCCGGGAGGTTTTATGCGTTTGGGCAGCAGGCTCCTAAAAGGAGTCAAAATTGGTAAAACGCTGAAAGGAGCAGGTCAGGAGATTCGCCCCCCCAGGGCCCTGAGAACGTTGTATGAGAGGTGTGTTGGTACAGCGATGTTTGGAGTGCTGTGCTAATGACCACTTAATTGGACGGTTCATTAGTGATGTTACAGCTCCTCGTCCGTTAGTAAAATAAAAGGCACAGGGGGAACAGGGCAGCTTTTCACTGATGTTGTTGGCTGGACAGAGACACTGAAGAGCCTGCTGCTCCTTTGAAGTTAACCCTGTTTTGAACCAGGGGTTGGGCCCGTGACCTCCCCAAACCTCCTTTAATCTAAACTGTTGCCTTTTTTTTTTTTTTTTTTTACATTTCCTGGAACAACCGTCCAAAGCCTCGTCTCCGCGGGAATATTGCACAACAGAACAGGGGTTATTGTCTACAAATTCCTTCTGTTCACGCACCGTGGCCATCTTCAGCTATTAAAAAACCACGGGCAGGGTTTGGTACGGCGAAGCCCTGCCGGCTCAGGTTTGCTGTGCCTGAGCAGGGTGCCCCCGTGCTGCGTGCGCGGCGGGCCCGGCTTCCTGGCATTGTGTAAGGATTTAATTTGCTCACCTGCTGGCCCGCTGCACGGCTGATTTGCACCGCTAAACACGGGGACCCCGAGACCACCTCTAAGTTATGGTGGCCGTTTGAATTTATTTATTAAACAGAAGTATCTGGGGAGAGGTTTTTGTTCTCTCCTGGTGAGTTTTGGTGCTTTCAGGGTGCTGTGCACGTTGGCGGTACTGATTTTGGTGCTGCCAGTCTTCAGCATCCTCTGTGGCACTGTCACCCCGTGTCTTCTGCTCGGTGCCGCTCTCAGCCAGCTCGTGAGACGTCACTTCTGTGTAAATGTCTGGACAGCTGTGCGCGTGCCGCTGACATACTCAGGAGGGATTTTTGCCCTCGTAAGGACCGTGACATCTTTTCTTCCCCTCTCCTTTGCACCAGCCTCAGCTTCTGGGTGGGGGGGGGGGGGATTCTGGCAGGGTTGTCGAGCTGCCTGCTGTAATCAGCCCATCTGGAAAAGTCATCAGCCTGCAGATGCTGATAAGGGAACAAACCGAGGCACGGGATTACTGAGCTGCTCGCGGTGTTGAGTCAAAGCACAGGAAATCTGCCAGAAGGCGGTGAAAGGCAGGGGGGGGGCTGGGGCTGAGCCCCTCCGGTGCTGCCCCTGCTACCTGCTCTGTCCCAGCTGGCTGCTGCCTACCAGGGCTTATCGAGTGCCCCTCTGCCCCCGAGCTGAGGGCACCGAACCCCTCGGTTTGTTTTGCAGCTGCTGGCCGTGGTAAAATGGTATGCCACTTCCTAAGCTGTGCCACGCAGCGATCGCACGCTCTCCTTCCCCCAGCGAGGCAGAGCCTGGAGGCTCTGTCATCACATGGATTGCGCGAGGCGGCTTGTGGCGGAGATGGGTGAGAAGTCGCTCGAGAAGATGCCTATCTCGTGTTCTGGCTCCCGTAAATGTGAAGCCGTGTGAAGTCAGGGCTCAGACAAAGCTGCAGCAACCTCAGAGAGGCTGCAGCCACCCGCGAAGGCTCAGGTCTGCAGCGTGCGTGCTCAGCAAACTGCAGCCAAACCCCGTCAGCTACTCAGTGTGCTGCAAGGGTCAGCTGTAGGCGGCAGAGAAGATCTCAAGACAATAATAGTGCTCTATTTTAGCATGCTCATTACAAAGTATAACTGCCCTCTGCCTCTAGCAACTATTTTTTCCTCGTACTCAACTGGTGCAGGAGTGGGAAGGCTGTTGTCATAAACAGCGCCGTTGCTTCGCTGCCTAATTCCCTCATTGTCTTTTCAAATGAGACCTTTTTTTTCCCCTCCGTGGACTCTTAGAAGGAAAATAACCTTCAGCAAAGAGGCAGCGTGCAGTGGTGTGCTTGTAATTATTGGTGTATTCATCTCGAAGAAAAAGCAATCGGGAGGAGGCTGGTTATGCTGCCAGGGAGCTGTGCTGCGAGATTGATGCCTTTTGATGAAAGGAGCCGGAGATGTGAAAGAAGCTGAAACGTTACGTACAAATCACGCAAGAAGCAACGTCTTGCCATTGTTAGCGTGGATGGGAGTGGGATGGTGGGTGCCTGTCCTCGTCCCCATGCCTTTGAGTTCCTGTAATCAAAAACCCGTAACGTTTCTGGGGAGGGGGGTTTGCTGAATAAAAAGGACAAGAGGATCCACCAAACTCCTGCCCCTCTTGGGGCAGAAGGAGGGGGACAGTTTTGAGTACGTGGCCCTAAAAAGGGCCGGGGTATGGACAGAAGCTGAGCCCTGGCTGGAGATGTGCAGAGCTGGGGTCAGACGAGGCGCTGGCACCGCTCAGGAGGCCTCGGGGCTGCGAGGTGAGGGCTCGTGGAAGGGGACGGCCGCCGTCTGCCCCCGCTGCTGAAGAAGGAAGAACTTCTTAATGCAGTACTTGTTTTTTTTCTTAAATCAAACAGACTGAGGTGCTCAGCTTGGCTGTACTGGTTTTAATTTTACATCTTGTGTGATGTTTTTTTTTTTTTCTAATCCTGTTTTCTTCCTGAAGAAGCAACAGTTCTTTGATGTATTCTTAGGCGGTATCAAAGCAAGTTTAATAAAGTCAAATGAGAGGAGCCTTTATTCGTCATGCAGCGTTGTCTCCTGTATATGTATTACCCTCTCCCAGTTACTCCTGGACTCTGAAGGGGTGAGTCTTACCAGCGAGCCCGTTGATTTAACCAGCTGGGAGGGTTATTTGCTGGCCCTCCTTGCTGGGAAACATCCCAGTGACACCGAGGTACCTCTGTTGTGTCCTGCACAATAAATATTCAATAAAGAGGGATGTTCATTCTTCTCATCTGCAATACAACCTGCCTGTTAACACCACGCTGCTCTCTGCCTGCGTTCCTTGACAGCTGGGCAGTCAGTAAAACGGCCCCGTCCTGTTGGGAGCATGTCTGGCGTAGACTGGATAAAGCGGAGGGTGATGGCCACCTGCAGCGTGTCCTGTAAGCGATGGGAGGGATCGTGACAACGCTAGAGCCTGGAAATGCCAGAAATGTTGCTAGTGACTCGGTTGATGACCACACCAGTACAGTCGGTAACTGTGCCCCTGCCTGGGGAAGGATTCTTCCAGCCAGAAAACTGCGGTGTCTGGGACGCAGGCACCGTGAGCTCTGCACAGAGCATCCACGGTATCATTTTGGTCAGTGCTCCTTAGGACAGCGTAGCGCATCACTGTGAAAGGTGATTTTTGGAAATCCTTTATCTAACAGCGTTTCAGTCACTCCAGGCATAGGCAGTGTCACTGAACTTGGTGCTGTGCGCATACAGTTCGCTCAGGATCGTGTATCCTGACCCCAAACCAGCCTTCGCCTAGGCACTCATTTGACTGCACTTGGTGAGCTTTGAGATAACAACAGCCAGGTACTTCTTCCTGACGGGAAGCACACCGGTGGGATTATGGCATTTAAACTGAGGGATGAAATTTTAACAGGTTTTTAGGCGAAGAAAAGCCTCTGCCACTCTGAAATGCTGCTGCTAATCTAATTTCTGTGCGATTACCTCCCGTTGCATCAGGCAGCGCTAGTTGGTGCAGTGCTGTTACGGGCTTTGGAGCTGCTGCGGATAAATGTAGCGTGGGAATAATCACTCAACTTCATTTTCCTGCTCTTTCGCTGTTAGCACTTAGCGCGGGTATTGACAGCTCTGCAGAATGGTGGAATCAAGTCCTTTATCCGCACAGCAGCCGTGCGCGTGCCTCATCCTGACGGCATGACCAGGCTCCGCTCGCGGTGCTCCGCAGCACGCGTGTCCCTGGCCGTGCCAGCAGGCAGATATTAAACGAGATTCAAGGTTCCTGTTGAATGTAAGTCAAGGTTCTGGAAGGGATTGAACTGGGTTCCCTGCCCCAGAGGTCCGGACCTTTCGGCTCCCCAGTGCTCTGCAGGAAGTCTCAAAGCACGGGGCTCAGCAGCTGATGTTTTCTTAGAGTACTCAGCAATTAATTTGGGCAAGCGTGGAGTTGTATGCGGGCGGTAATTAACGAGGAAAGCACCTTAGGCCAGCATAACAAGGTGGTGTGGGTGTCCTTCATTTTGAGATTGTTGCGTGTAATTGCAGCAATTTAGCTGGCTTGATCAATGTAACATCCCTCTGGAGTCATGTAAGCGTGCCATTAGGCAGGTAGTCTTAAAAATAGGCTCAACGAGATGGGCTCTGCCCAAAAAACCACCTGCCCTAGGGCACCTTATTTAAATAAGAATGCACAGTCCTGTGTGAGCTGTCAGCAGTAATCCTTTTACAGGGCTGAGTGAGTCGGGAGGCTCTGACACGAAGCCGGTTCTCTTCCTTATATAGGGCTGGGTGAGTGCTGGGCAGTAACGAGATCGGAATAAAAGCCCTTGGTAACAGATGAACTGGCTGGCAGGCCCGCCTGGATCCTAAACCGAGCCCTGCAGATGCCTGGACCTCAGGCGGCGCGGGCGTGGGTCCTGCTCGCAGGGGCTGAGCACGATGCTGATGCTGAGCCTGGTGGCTGGGGCTGCAGGCTCCCCCTGAGAAACCCCCTGCTCTGTTTTTTTACTGAGATTTGTCTGGGGGGGCAGTCCAGCAGATAAGTGTATCAAAACACCGTCACTCTAATCCACCGTGAAGGCTCTTGTTCCACAGTGGCCGGGATTCTTGTTGTTGCAGTGGAAAAAGTTTTAGCCATGTATGTGAGGAACAGCTTCCTCGCTGGGACGGTGGCGAGGGCTGGCCCGGGCTGCCCGGAGAGCCTGGGGAGTTTTCCCTGGGGATACTCACGAGGTGCTCGGAAACAATTCTGGGTACGGGGCCGTCGGAGACCCTGCTTGAGCAGGGAGGTTGGGGCCGCTGGTCCGCAGAGGTCCCTCCAACCTCCACCGCTCTGCGAGAAAGAATCTGTTCTCGCATCGGTTCTGGACTAAGGGAATCCGCGTGGGATACTGCGTGAATATAATTTGATCTGTTAATTCGCAGCGTAGCTTATCCTAATGCTTCCTCTGTGCAGACGGGGTTGTTTGTGTTCTGCTCCAAAACGTCTGTGCAAGTGCTGCTCCACGCGGTCAGATATGGTCAGGGAAAGAGGGCATCTCTGCCGCCTCGTCTGCCCCCGATGGCTTTATCCAGCTCCAGTGTGGGAAAACCGTGCTGGTGGTGGGTGATGCTGGCAGGCACTAGTGCTACAAAGTCTCGGCCTAAAAGACTCACGTAGGTAAGACACGAGAGGAATCAAGAGAAAAGCCAAGGCAGCGTCTGAAACCGTTCCGTTTACTTTTTTTAGCTTACTTTCTTGTCAAACACGGGGATGAAGTTTGGGAAAAGAAGGAGGTTTGAGAGGAGACCGGGGACCAATGGGGAGGGACAGCAGCAATACGAACGAAGGAAAACAGAGTTGTTCTGCACAGTGGCATCCCCAGGTAGCTTTAAGCAGTTGCTTGATCCGCTCTCCGCCTTGTTAAAGATGTGGAGGCTGGAGGTGGGTGCAGGAAAGAAACGGGGGAGGTGAGTGTGGGTGTTTGATTTTACCTGAGTGCACCTGAGCTTTTTTTTTTTATATAAAGCAGTACAAGTCAGAATGGGTGAACATGGAACAACTTAGAAACTGTGGGTTTTTTGGTGTTTTTTTTTGGATAATGACTCATTGCAACTTACCCAAAGTGACCTGATTTAGTTAAATGAGGCTAAATATAACCCATGTGAAAAGGACTGACATGTGGGAGGAGACGATAGCAGTTGGCTCTCAGCCTCTCTGTTCTGCAGGGAACATCTTTCAAGACTGGTGACTAATAATTTTTACTCTTGCTGCCTTTGGAAATAACATCTCTGCACCCTTACCCCCTTCTAGGGAGATGCAGAAAACGCACCGGTCCTAATCTGTTGCCTCTTCTCTGCCTTTCTGAATTTCAGCTTACTGCTATGGACAGTGCTATCACCCTGTGGCAGTTCCTCCTCCAACTCCTGCAAGAGCCTCAGAACAAGAATATCATCTCCTGGACCTCCAACGACGGGGAGTTCAAACTGCTGCAGGCAGAGGAGGTGGCCAGACTCTGGGGAATCCGCAAGAACAAGCCCAGTATGAACTATGATAAACTCAGCCGTGCTCTCAGATACTATTATGTGAAGGTAACAAAGTCCATAAATCCACCTGAAATCCTTATCCATCTTACCAGCCTAATGAGCTTTGTTTCCTTTTTCATTCTCTTCAAGGGGATAGGTGTCACTTCTGTCTCCCAGACTTAAGTGAGGTGCACTAGTTTATGTTTAGACTTGCTATTTTTTGCCTTTTGTTTATCTTCATACCTGGTTCCTCCCAGTGGTTACGTTACAGAGTTCTAGATACATTCGTGCAAAATGCTGTTGTCTTTGATTTGTGTCTTTGCTAATATGAATCTCTCTGTGAATAATGTTCTCCTTTCCAACCCCTCTCCAAAAATATGTGTCCTTGCAAGTGGTAAAATCTTCAACACTCCAATTTAAGCAACAGAATGATAATGATGGTCCAGATGGTGAATATTGCACCACCTTGAGACTTTTTCTGTAATTGTCTCTACGAAGGAGCTATCAAAATAAGGATTTCCTGTGTGGCAGCCCAGAGTCTTTTTCTTTCCCACCTTGTGTTCAAAAATGCCCCCCTAAGAGGGATACTGAGTTTATTCCAGTAGGGTAAAGTGCTTCTCTTATTTAGCTAACATCTTCTAAGAACTTGCAGTAGCCTTTTATTAGTGCACGTGTGGTGTCAAAAAGCTGAACTAGAACCGCAGTGTGGGACTGCGATCTTCATTTCAGCAACCTTTCGATAAGCCATTTATCCCACAACTGTTACTGTGTGGGTGTATGGGATTGAAACACAAAAACAGCTCCTGAGGAACCTGTCAGTTTGTAGGGTATGGTTTGTTGCTTGTCATTTATTATTAGGTAGCACAGTTTCCTTACCTCTGCCTTTACACCAAGAGGTCTCAGTAATAACGGTTGTTCAACAAATAACAATATTCTTTGTCCCATTTTTTGGTGGCATTGCAGCTAGGAACAAACCAAGTTTGATGAATGCTACTTTGTGTATTGAAAAAGCTGATCAGCCTACGTTCTGCTGACCCGTTCAGCTACTTTTATCATCATCTTATTAAGAATAAGGGCAATGTGATTTGATAGATTACACTTACCGTACACATACCAGTGATCTTAACCTTGATGGGGGTATTGGGTGTCTTTTGTTTCCTAGCTGATCTTTGAAAATATTGTAAACTGAATTGCTCTGCAATTTTAAGGCTGCTGTTAGTGCATTTGAGGTCGGGTTAAGTTCACCTGCTCCAGTGTTCTGTCTGTGAGCTCTGGAAATGATGCTTCGGTGGGATAACTAAATTGCAAGGATGCAGTGTGTATTTTAAAAGAAATAGGAACAATTTTCAGTGAAAGACTACCAACTATTTAATTCCTCAGTCTATTTTAGGCAATGTTTGTAGCAAGAAAATTAATCTGAAGGGCTAAAAATGTCTATCTTCTTACCCACAGAATATCATTAAAAAAGTGAATGGTAAGAAGTTTGTATACAAGTTTGTTTCTTATCCGGAGATTTTAAATATGGATCCACTTGTCGTGGGCCGCATAGAAGGAGACCCTGAAATGACTGGTTTTGCGGAAGTTAGCAGTGCTCCAAAGGATGTGGAAAACTGCGGGAAGGAGAAGTCTCAGTCATGTGCTAAGTCCTCCAGCCGCAATGACTATATCCACTCAGGCTTGTACTCCTCTTTTACGCTGAACTCCCTGAACTCTTCCAGTGTAAAACTCTTCAGGTCCATCAAGATTGAGAATCCAGCCGAGAAACTGACAGAGAAGAAACCCGCTCAGGATCCAACCCCATCTGTCATCAAGTTTGTAACCATGCCCTCCAAAAAGCCGTCGTCTGTCCCCCTGGTCGCTACCACTTCAACGGTCTCTGCCACTTCCACCGCTTCTGTCCCTTCGGCTGCATCCTCTCTCTCCATGGGATCAGAAGAAACTCTCCAAACCTTGGAGACTCTCGTTCTACCCAAGTTAACTGTCCCTGAAGCTCCAGCACCTTTGCCAAACTTAACCACCAGCTTCACCCCAACTCCGCCTGTATCCTCGGTCTCTCCCACTCTGCAAGTTCCTTCCACGCCCCCGTCACCGCCCCTGAGTTCTAATCCTGACCTGGACATTGACACGGACATAGAGTCGGTGGCTTCGCAGCAGCTGGAGCAGGCTCAGAGCCTTCAGCATCAATCCCCAGAGCCCAAAGAGCAGGATTCATCTGTGCTGGAGAAGGAATTTGCCAATCATCTCTCCAGATCTAAAAAACCCAAAGGGCTGGAGCTGGCTCCTACTCTCGTCATTACAGGCAGTGATCCAAGTCCGTTGGGAATACTGAGCCCTTCTCTCCCTACTGCTTCTCTTACTCCAGCACTTTTCTCTCAGGTAACCTAATTACCCCCCCCCCCAACCTCTTATTTTTTTCCTTTTTTGTTTAAAGCATAGTGGTTATAATTTTAAACAGTAAGGGAGGGAAAGTGAAATGTTAAAATCCGGTAGATGGTGTTTGGGAGCTCTGAAACCAATGACATCGCTCCCATTTTCTTATAAAACAGAAATTTTATTCAGAATCTCCATTAGCTTCCACCTGAAAGTGTGTCCAAGTGGCAAGCCAGCTATACCCATCTGTACAGCGTTAGCATGGGGAAGGAAAGCCCAGCACCAGTAGGATCCTTTGTAAATCTTCCCAGAGTGACGATGAATTATTTCAAAAACCCTAAACCCTGCCCTCCAGGCTGATTCTGAAAATGCTTAAAAAAGGCTAACCGCTGAGGTGTTTGTTTACCGAGTGCTCTCACTTGCTTCATAGCCTTTTACTTCAGACCAGAGTGATACAAGTTAACGGTGGTAAGAATGGCTGCAGAATTTGGTTGTCACCGCTGTGTGGGAGAGGAAAGCTTTCACTCCTCGTGGAAAATTTGGAAGAGAACCGAATCCAACTATGCTGTTATATTGTTCTGTATATATTTAATCTCCTTCCTGTAATAAATTGGAGTGAAACTGCAGGGAAACCACCGATAGAAAACTGAACTGGCTGAAGGCAGGGGGGAAAAATCAAGTGTAGCTGCTCTTCTGGCGCCCCTCAAAGTGTTTGGCTGGCGAACCTGGAACATCCAGAGCATTCAGAAGCTGGATGTGGATTTATTTTGCTGTGGCTTACATCACCAGTGTCACCCAGGCCGTGTGTGTGCCCACTGCCTACTCGCATTAAATTCGTAGGCTGAGTTTTCCCAAGTCATTGCAGGTGCTGTGTACGGAATTGCAGGAGAGGCCAATTTGCTGTGCGCGGGATTTGGCAGCTGCTGGGAGAAGAGGGCCAATTGCTAAGAAAGGGGAGGGAGAGCCGATGACTGCTGCTGTTGTGGGGTTTGAAGGGAGGAGGAGGAGGAGAAGGTGGGAGGAAGCGGAAGGAGAGAAGGGGAGTTTCTGAAATTTGGATCCAGCCCTCCGCAGCTGTAGGAGCTCATTATTGTGGCGAGCTTCACATGTGCTATGTATTACTCAGTGCAGGTTTCAAACGACTGACTTGTCTCCATGTGTTTTGCAGACTCCCATCTTGCTGACCCCAAGTCCCTTGCTCTCCAGTATTCATTTCTGGAGTACCCTAAGCCCGGTTGCTCCTCTCAGTCCTGCAAGGTTGCAAGGTGCTAACACACTCTTTCAGGTAAGTTCAGCCACTCTCTCTGTTTGACCTACACTTAACCAAAGCCATCTTCAGAAGACCTGCTGGGATCTGTTACCCTAAAAATCCAATGGCAAGTTTAGGCAGTGATACTTGCTGCTTAATAAGGCAAGTGAGCATTTCAGGGAATAGTTCATGCTTTGGCTGCTTAGTTATTCCAAGTTTAAAGTACTACAAAGTCGCCTGACAGTTTCCTTGAATTCAAGGAGTCATTTTGTACCCAGTGGAAACAAAATAGACATCTTTGTTTTCTATTCCCATGTTAGCTTTTGAGAGCAAGTTTAATCTTGGTGGATGTTTACCCTGTTTTGTTTAAGTATATTGTAAATGTTGTTGTTTCAGAAATGTTCTAGATTAATAGCAATCTGCTGTAGTTAAATTCTGTTTTTTAAGTCTGCCTTTCCTGTAAAACTTGCCTCCTTATAACTTCATGGGTTAAGAGTTTCCTGGGAGTCGAATTTTGCTATTCTCTCAAGGTTCTTTTAATAGTTTGTTAACAGCCTCTTCCTTTGAAGGGCATTAATTAAATCTCAGCACTAGTAAGAAGGGAGGCTCTGTGTTTGATATCTGGCAGTATGTAGCACATTTTCTGTACGCTCTGTATTATTCTAGCATTTATTGTTTGGAAACTCTCAGCTTCATTGTTTTTGGTAAACATTTTTATTTATACAGTAAGTTTCAAAAAATGCCCTCTAAATTAAGAAAATAAAGTCTTTAGCTGTGATTACCTTTGATTTTCCTCCATGTTCCACTTAGGAATTGGAGTACCTCTGTCTGTTGCCTGAGTCTGCTTAGGCAGAAGGTGAAATTTAACTGCTTGTCTTTTGGGTTTATATCTGTCATCTCCATGGAGATGAAGGAAGTACCTTATGTGTACTGTCAGGATAGGCAATAAACAGCTAGGTCTGGAAATGTGTTGGACCTTTTCCTCTATAAATAGCTGATAATTAATTGAGGAACAATGTAGAATGTGGTTTCTCAACAACCTCTATAAAGTCCCTGTCTTGTGACCTTATTAGTTTAGGACATAGGCAGCGCTCAGTGCAGAGGCTGCAGGCTGGGTCTGTCTGGTGACACTGGTTGCAGTTGCACAAATCCAGCTTTCTGTGATGCAGTAGCATTTTAAAAGTCAATTACTTGGGGAAGACAAGATTATTTATGAGTTTTTGTTAGTTTTTTTTCTGGGGGAGCTTCTATATGCACAGATATGAGAGGAACAGTAAGTTAAAATAGCCTCTTCCTTACTCATTTTTGTTTTGTCTCTTAGTTTCCATCAGTGCTGAACAGTCATGGCCCATTTACTCTGTCTGGACTGGATGGACCCTCTACCCCTGGCCCATTTTCCCCTGATCTGCAGAAGACATAGCACATGAACTCATGGAAAGGACATATTGGCAAGCAAGGGAAAGATATGACACTTACATTTAACCATGTTTTTTAAACGAGCAATTTATAATTCCACAGAGATTATCAAGTCATAGTTTTTGCCATTCCCAGATAAAATGCCTTTTTTGCAAAATTCCTGTTTTTTGAAGACCCAGATTGGGAATGTATATGCAAACGCCTTAATAGGAGCTGAAGCTCCGGTCTCTTCTCTTCCCTCCTTGGTTTGGAAGACTTCACTATGGTTAAAGGGAGTTTCAGTTGGTGTTGCAGTAACTGAGTCTGCACTGATGGCAGTAAATGGTATCAGAGAAGCCTTTTCTCTGTGACTCTTGGAAAACCTCTGTTCTTCTGCTTCCTGTGCTTGGCAAGAAGAAATCTAATCGCGATCGAAGCTGGCATTCCGGGAAATGCTTGGGAAAGGGGTGTGTGTGCACTCGGCTTTGCCTTGGGGCCTGATAACTTCTGCAGCAACAAAACAGCCCGCGTCTTATCTGCTGTACAAACGTCTTGTCTCTTTGCAGGGAGAAATTTTCAAGGAATATTCGATGATTGTGTAACTCAGATATGAACCATTTTTGAATGGCATTGTACACAGACAGCCCAGCCTCTCGGAGAAGTGGTCTGGCTGCCTTCTGGATGCTTCCTGGCCCTCCCTTCGGTGAGGAGGCAAGGCCTGGGGACAAACGAATGGTGGGATTAGTTCCTTTCAGTTCTCAGAAAGTTTGAATGCTGAAGTCCAAACATTTCTTGTGCCAGAGACCTGTTCTAAAGCCTGTAATCTCACTGCTAGATGAGCAGCGTGATGGATTTACGTGAGGTTTGAGGGTGTATCTGTTACGTGAGGTTGCTGCCTGATGCGCGATTATCAGACCCAAGCCGTGGGTGAGAACACTAACGTCTGAGCGTTAACGTTACTGCTCTTTTCCCACAGGTGAAGTGGAGAAGCTCCTCTTCTCCCAGCTCTTATCTCGAATTTTGCTTTACATCTATTGCTTTTTTTATACGAGGAAGCACTCAGACCCCCAAAACGTTAGGCTTAGTGCATACAGCTAGTTGAGAGAGGTACCGTGGCGTATCAACCTTACTGTAAATTTGTGCTTGCTTTTCTTTCCTTGGTGGCCGTGTGTGTGGATGAATACAGGATCAGTTTCCAGAGCCATTTGAAACACTGACGAAATGAAATTTGAAGTTAGATTTTTAAACCTCAGGAGGCCTTTTAAGAGAACTGAGGAACAAAAGAAGAGGGACTCTCCTCGCATGGCCCCACAGAGGTTGGATGTCTTGGTCTGCTGGCACCGAGCTCTGTGCCCTTCCACTTCGGGTCTCTGCTGTCAGGCAGCAACTTCGGTTTGCTACTCATGTGGTGAGCTGGTGACGTAAGGATAAAGTACCCACTAGAAAACAGATGGAGACCTTCTCCTTCCTTCGGTATCCTCACTGCCCGTTTTTGAGGCTTTGATGAGCAGAGAAAGATTGTACCTTTACAGCAAGAGGAGCTGGCAGTGTGCTTCCTGCTCTAGTGCACCTGTGCGGTGGGTGAATGGTGAGCTCCGCCTTCCCAGAGTTTTCCTTTTGCCACTTCTGTGGACTCTGAATTCACTTTGAAGCATACGTATGACAATACCCAAGACTTAATTTACTGCAGCGATTTTTCTCTCTGTATATTCTAGCATTGAAATATGTAAGCCACTTAGTATGCTCCCGGGAGGGCACCCTAGCCGTGGGCGGGTGTAATGGAGTGGCTTTTTGGGCATTGTTCATCCAGAAAGTCCTCTGCCTGGTGGGAGGTGGGAGAAAAGAGTGTGCCTGTCTTGGGGTGCAGACAGCAGGGCACGAGCTCACGTAGCGAGCTGTCTTCCTGGCCGTCACGTCAGAGGCACGACACTGCTTCACGTTTTACACATCAGCAGATGCAGGATGAAGTTCCTGTGCCAGTGGCTCTTAAACTGACAATGTGCAATATTGACTTTTATTTTTTTTAAAATGCAGAAAGAAACCTGCAGATCATAGTTAAGAGCAGGCATGTGGAATTTTCTGGTTTGCATGATAGCTTATGAGTTTGCTCTAGAAAATATATATAGCTATATATAAATAGCAGCACTTTTAATGGTTGTTTTAGGTTGGCCAATTTTATGCCCACTGTGTGTGTGGATTTGAGAGCAACATTGCAGACTAGGATTAGAGTTTAAAAATAACTAATGAGCACTAAAGACTTGCAATTTAATTGCTTCCCTTTCCTTGTCCCCTATGGAGAAAAGCCAAGTTTTTGTTTAAAAGTTGTGTATGTGCACACGTGCACTTATTTTTTTGTAAACTGTATCACTTTCAGCATAGGTATGCAAGAGAACCAAATGCTAATGTAGCTTGTCAGTTTTGCTTGGGCTGATTTCATGCTCTTCTCCAAGTAGCTGCCGAAGCTTGCACTGCCACAGCTGGTCGCTGAAATACGCGTTCACCTTCAGGAATACCTTCAAGGAGTGTGAAACGCAGTCTGAATGCGGTGGCTTCGATGTGGTGAAGTCCAGCTTCCTGACGGATGACATGAGAAGGTGACTGCTTTTGCTTGGGCACCTGCCTCGGGAAATAAAGGTCCCATTTAGGATGATAATCTCAGGAGGCAGCTGGAAAAGCAAGACTAGGCGAGGTGAGGTGGGAGAGAAGTTCGCTCATGTTTTCCCCGTTGTAACTTTCAGGTCACTTACGATAATAGTGTCTTGTACATACGCTGCCTCATGAAACGGGCATTTACTAATAAGTGTACAACTGCCAGCTTTTTTGGATCACATTCCTGACAGCACAGTGTCGCTGTGACATCCTCGGAGCTTGGTTGTGTGAACTGCTGGTACTCTGCTGGCTCACTGCAGGAGCAGTTTGCAACTTGGTTTTAATGTAGGGAAGGTGAGGGTTAATAGGCTCTCTTTTAATTATCATGTTAGCAGTCTGTAGTATGGGTATAGTACCGTGTTGGTTTTCAAAATAGTGCAGCATTACCGAAACATTTTATTACGTTACAATTTATGTTGCTGAAGTAACCGTGGTATTGTCGAGTGCTTGGTAGTATTTGCATTGGTTAATTCATAGGTGGTGGTAGGATTAGACTGGATGAGCATGGAAGCTGAACATCTGTCTCGCTTCTGGAAATCTCTTTTAAATGTCATTGCTGCTGTATAATAGTACTGCAGAGTTGCAAAGCTTGCGCTGCTGGTGCTGTCTGTGCTACGTCTGTCTTTTTTTTGAGATCCTGAACCGTCAGGATGCCACTAGCAACGTGTGCTGCTAGCAGAGACAATCCGTGGAAAGCAGAAACGTGTTAATAACAGCCTACGTTTAGAGAACCGTCCCTGTTCTGTCTTACCTGTTTTCAGAGAATGTGATCCTAGTAATGAGGGTGATGGAAGAAAGGTTTTTTTCTTAGCAGCTTGAGTCTAGAACCTTGCTTCAGAAATTGGTCTTCAGCAGTGACGGCTGAATGTAATTCCTATGCACTGTCTTTGGCACATTCAAATTGCGTTTTGCAATAGGTCAGGAAGTGATGAAATTCCTCAAATTGGAGAATTCGTTGTATTCACCTAGAGTGTCCTAAGACTTCAGTATCCATGCATCTTTGGTATAGTGGAGTGGGAATTAAAATATGGAAAGCTTTGCCTATTCAGTAGTTTGTTTGGGATAGTTTCTCCCTCTAATAGGTTTTCGAACCTCAGATATCCAGCAAATACATTCTTCTTGGTTTTTATAGTGTTCATTTTAACCGCAGTGAAGGCTGCTTATGTGCATATCTTCCTTCACAAGCTTTTCAGCACGCAGACCTGTTCAGTGTCAGATTCCCTCATGACTTCGACTTCCATGCAGGAGCTTCTGCAGGTCGAGACCAGATAAAACTGCCTACCCTAGCGCGTCGATGCAGTTCCTCAGGTGAGCACAAGCAGAGTTCTGGTCCACTTTGGTAGCATTATTCTAGTGCTGAGTTTGAAACCTACAGTGCTGACAATCTGTTGGCTACCCATGGTTTAGTCATTTATCTTTTAGTTACTTTTTGCTACTGTTTTATAGCGTTTTTTGTATGTACTCGACTTTTACTATACAATTTAACCTCTTCCATTTTTAATGCATGTTTGTTTACAAGACACATCTCAGTGTTGTATCAAGAGGCTATCTTGGTATTGTCAGCTATGAAATAAACTACATCGGTAGTTAAGGAACATTGTCAAAGTTGACAGATATTTTAAAACTTGATGTTTGAGCTTTGGGTGTCCATAACAATTTTGTTCTGTTTCGTTCCTTAGTTTTCCTGTGTAAGAAATACACATACCTCTCGGGTCCTAGGCATGGAGAGTTTATTTTGTCTTAAAAATCACGGAGCATGGTACTGCAGACAGACAGCCTGAGCACCACGGGATCTTGCACTCAGCAGCTAAGTTGAAAGTACATGAAAATTGTAATTGTGTTGCTTAGAAGCTATTTGGGGTGCTTTACTGAGGTGCAGTACATCTTGCCTGAACAGGATTTTTTTATGGTTTGATTTGAATTTAATTAAACAGTAATTGGCAATGGCTGCTGTTTAGTGTGAACAGTGTTAGGAAATCTGCTTCATGTGGAAGCCTTTGGCTATTGCCCTCGAGATGAGTGGTGGTTAATACGTGACATGCTGGACTTGATCTCCTGAAATGAGAGGCTGTCAGGTGAAGATTGAAGGATGAAATGCAGCGACAGTTGTTTTACACAATTCTTCAGGGCTATTACTGCAATAGACTTCCTTGGATTGACATCTGTGAGCATGGCATTCCACGTAGTTTGAGGGAATAGCATTGACTCTGTAGGACCCCTTTATAAAGCCGGTTCTGGACAGAAATATTTCTGAAAATAGAACCAAATCTTTTCTCTGTAGCCTGCTTTTAGTCATAAGGATGTAATATAGGAACTACAAAGGCGCAGGAATGGCAGTGCTGCCGTATTTCTACTGGGTGTTGAGTGTCATCATCAGACCTTCTGCCTGTCTTGGTAGCGCCTAAAGCAGAAGGGCTAAGCGTTGGTTTTGGGTGTCTAGCAGATCTTGAACTGAGGAATGTTGTTCTTGCTTTTGTACAAAGAGCAAACAAAATTAAGGGAGAATATTTTCACTGCAGAACGTTGATTCTTTTTGGAGGATGCAGCTTTTCTGACCATTAGCATACTTTTAAAAAAATAAATGACCTGTAAGGTAAGAAAACTGGGCAGGGCCCGGTGTTTCTGCTTGGATGCGTAAGATTTTGTATTTCCCTTTTCACGTAGCGAGATGCCAGCTTTGTGTAAATTATTCTATAGAAAACAGTGGAACTGACTAGAACTGATTTTTGTTTACCCTCCCCTTCCAAAGAATGTTGGTGAAGACTTTGTGGAGCTATTCCAGGCGTCTGATTAGAAAGCATACTTCTGCAGCTGAAGACTCATTTTCTGTGTGCATTGTTTAACGGAGACTGGAATAGCTCTCATCTTCTGGACGTACATGTGCACACAGCCACTGCCCGAGAGGATGTGTGTCCGTTATGTGACCTGGCTCTCAGATTTGTGTCAATGATGCTTACAGTGTACGCTCAGAGCAAATACTGCACTATGCAGTTGCCACTTTTAAATGTTTTGCACATGCTGTTGAGGCTTTTGAGGGCTTTTTTCTTTCCTTTCCTTTTTTTTTTTAAGTACTCAAATCAGTTTTACCATGGTGTGGGCTAAGTATTTGCCAAAGGTTATTTTTAAACACGTCTTCGACACTGCTGTATGCCACGTCTTCTACAAAAGTGTCTTAACTGTATCTTTGAATAATCTTATATTAATGGAATGACAATTTGGACTTTTTCCCCTAAAACACTTCTCTGTTGAGACCATGCATTGCAGAAGGTTTTCATCTCAAAGTAGGGATTTTGGCAGGGTGAGAGGATTACAGTATAAGAGGCAACCTTTGGAAAATGGGGGTCTTTTAATGGAGACGCTGAACGAACTGTAAGCGGTGCAGTCCGAGAGGTTGGAAAGCAGTGTGTCAGGAGCCCACTTCAGTCCTTGGGCAGTACATGCAACAGTGCTGTACTAATAACTGGAAGCTGTTTTGTTTTGTTTTCCTTCTTTCTATATCTTCTTTTTTTTTTTGTTAAACACAGGAAGGCTTCGAGGATGGCTTCTGCATGGTTCCTAGTGTGTGCTGTGTGCTGGGGGGGGGTTACAATACCTGGGTTTGCTCTAGGCTCCTTGAGATGCATTGTGGTTTTTTTTGGCTAGCATGTCTTAAATCTTCAGGCTTTGAAACCGCTTTATAGAATTGTGTTGACTTTTTGTTCTGCTGTTGTTCAGTTGCACAGAGTTTTATATATATGATGTACTAGTTTTAACGTTAATTCTCTGTGAACAGGGTTGAGATTATTCATTGTAGTTAAAAAAAAAAAATGTATTCTAAAACTCCCTTTGAAAATCTTGTTTGTATTCTGTTGCAGTGTTACCAGATGGCCTTATGTACGTCACAGTGTTTTGTGATAAGTACAGTAGCACATTTAATGCTTATCTCTCCCAACCCCTCTGTTTTTATAGCTGAGAAGTATATTCTTGATAATAGAGATGCATAAAGGGAAAAATTTAAGTGACGTGTACGGTAAGGATAGTGGTTGTCTCCTCTAATGTATGTTAGGACAGCTGGAATTAATCTGAGACTGAAATGACTCTTGCTAGGGACAGTTAACCAGCACAAGACTTTGTCTTTGGAGTGTGAGAATTGCTGGGTGAGCTGATGGCAGATTTGAGTCGTGTGCCAGCAGCTTGTAAATCGGGAAAAATCCCTTGGCTTCGTGAGAACTGCTCTAACTTACACCAGCTGAGAATCTGGTCCGTGCAGCTTTTTGTCCATGGCTCAGGGAGAGCCAGGGAGGGAAGGTTACGCTAAATTTTAGAGAACTTACTTAAGCAACCCAGTCAGCTGTGGTAACGTGTGACAGTTGTTGTTCTGTTTGAAGTGCACATCTGTTTTGGAAAGTGATTTTCTGATGCCTTTAGTGTCACTCAAGTGAATTTTTAGGTTAATCTGGATTCTCTGTAAATCAGCGAGATGATGTCTGCAGTATTTTCGATACTACAGCAGCTCTGACACTTCTGCTTGGGGCAGACTGTGGAGACAATCATGTAAGTTAACCCTTTAACTCTGAAATTGATTTGATTTTACTTTACTGTAATTTATGTAAAAATGGTATAGAAGTCAGCAAATAACATTTTCAGTTACTCTTTCCAGAACAGAATTGCATTTAACATGCATATATAGTACCGAGTCGAGAGACAAAGCAAGTCGTGTTATGGCAAACATCTGCTGGCTTCCTACAGTGGAGACTTACTCTAGACAAGGACTTTTAGAGCCAACTGTAATCTTACACCGCTTTGGTGCTCTTCTTACAGTTGGGTAAACTTGCCTGTGAGTAGCTTCTCAGTCGAACTTTTTTTTTGGAAAAAAAAACAAGAAAAAAATGGAAAAAAAAAAAACCTTATAAGAGTATCTTAATGCCATTGTGTTTTAAAAAAAATGCTGGTATGTAATGCAAGTACATAAATAGCCAAAGTTTTCAGTAATTGTTCAGTGTTACTAAATTTGCTTTTGTTTAACCTTCCAAGATAACATATTAGGAAGACCTTCAGCATGTTGATATTGTATTGAAAAAAGCCTGATCAACTTGATGATCGCAGATATGCAGTTATTTGAACACATTTCAGGTTTGACTAGAATTTGGAGGGCAAAGTTCTATGATGCAAAACTTACTTTGGAGGACGTGCACTGTATTGACACTTCAAAGTAACTAATACTGCTTCTCAAGAGTGGCATATTGGCAGTCTTTATTCAAACATAATGAAGGTCTTTCCTGAGAAATCAGGTGACTTTTCTATTGCTTCAATTTTTGTGCAAAAAAAAAATCAATGTATTGCAATCTTTTTTTAAAAATGGGGTGGGAATAGTTAAAGAAAACTATTTTATGTAAGAACTGACAGAGGGATTTGCTTTGTATAATGCAAGCTGGCTTTAAAAAAGCATTGTAGCAAATTATTCAAGTCAATCATATGTTAATAGTTATGTGCAACCAGACATGCAAAACAATTGTATTTTTTTAAATAAATATTTTTAACAAAGTTCCTGATCTTTTGACTGTTTCTTTCGGTGGAGGAAATTGAAAGTGACAGCTGCAGCGTGGCTTGCTCTGTGATAGTGAGGGAGCTCATCAGACCTTGCGCTAACCTGTCTTGTTGACAGAAGCACAGGCTTCCTCCCATCTTGCTTGAATGGAGACAGAGACAGAGCTGCTGCTGCTGGCTTTGTGGTGCCACGCAGTCTCTGTGCCAGAGCAGGTACCATTGCCCCCAGTGAGTGGCTCCTTTCCATATTTAATGCTAATGGCAAAGTGGAAATCTGAATTATCAAGTACACTTCTATCCAAAGAAGCACTGTTCTGGAAACAGCATTTAGCTAGGTATTGGCCATCTGCAAGGACATCATAAGACGTGTGTGTTTTTTTTTAAATATCCTAACAGAGCTGTCAGCTATAAACATAATCTACATAGATGTCTTTCTAAATAAACTCCCTCAGTTTATTGTTTTGTGCTCATTTCCTCTGTACAGGCATGGAGAGAATGCTGTCATAGTGGGAGGGTCTCTGTTAATACCAGATTTATTTATTTATTTTTGCTGGGATTGGTCTTTGCAGTACAGCACTCTTTTCATCCCAGCTGCCTCCAGGAGCGTAACAGTGGCATCCTGTGGCTCTAGAGAAGAATTACAGCACACACTGTGCTGCATGTGGGGCAGGAGGGCTCCTGAAGTGTAAGGGATGCGTTAAGCCCCAAATTCAGCTGTGTTTGTCCTCCTTCCTGCTTTGACCTAGAGTGCATTCAGGTTTGTGTATACAGCATCAGCTCAACAAGACAACCCCTTCTGAGAGGATTGCTACAGAAGCCACGTGTGAAGATACTTTATGGAAGGTAAGTTCTAATGCTTGGGAAAACAGGAATTCTATTTACCAACTGTTAGATTCAATCTAAATTTGAGAGTCAGAATTGTTGAACAGAGTAGCTGATAGTCCTGACCCCAAAGGGCTTAAGTTACCTGAGTCCAGTCGTGCTGAGAATCTAGCAATCAATCACCTTTAATTAAACACCGCTTTATATACACACGTACATATGTACATCCACATACAGCAGTTAAAGCAAAAAGTACATGTCCAATCACTCACTGAAGAAATAGATGCATGTAGCTTTACATTCTTCTAAAGCCAGTCCTTTCTTCGTAGCTTGTAATAGGCCATGCGTGGGTTATAAGAGTACCTTACAGAAGGCACCTGTCCTGTTATAATAAGTATTGCACAGATTAAGCAGCTGGAGGCTGGCTCCAAAATACCTCTGTTTAAGCTTCAACTGGAAGCTAGAAATAAAACTGCCCTAAAAGACACTGCAACTGTAGCAGCTAACATAATGACTTAAAGCAAAACAAAACATCACAACTCATTCTTGACTCTAAAAAAAAAAAGCTAATGATTGTAATAATCAAGAGGCCCTAGCATGCTGAATAAGACACTGTCTTAGTGAACATCCGATACTGTGTAATATACAAGAATCGACTGTGCAAATACAGATAGAGCCTGCTACCACTGTGCACTTGGTGGGTTCTACCAATAGCATAATTTTTCCCATTTGGCAGTATTCATGGAGAGCACATACACCCCTGTGTTACACCAAAAATAGTTCAAAACCAGTATTGTGCTGTAAAATTGTAAGGGTTCCTGTACTTTACAGGCCAAAGGAAAAAACCTGTTAAGTTCAATGACTTAAACCAGGAGAATTTCAGTCTTACATATGGTACAAATAATTGTTCACCTTCATCCTGAATCGGTAATGAAAGCTCATTTGCAGGACTAACTCTTCTCCATCATCCCTGCCCTACTGCTGTAGCCTTTCAGGCTCAGGGTAAGTCTGATGTTTATCGTCCTTTTGGTACACGTGGTATGGGCAACTTGTGCTTAGCTTCTCAGGGTGTTTTAGGATGTTTTCTTGATTCTGACTTACCCAAACTAATGTGCTTTTGATTGCAGAAAACTTGCATGATTTAGTCATTAAAGTGTGAAATCATCCTTAATAGTACTGCTTAATTGTGTGCTGTTTTATTGCTTGTCTAGGGCATGGCCACTTCTTTAGCGCTGATACTGTCCAGTGTCATCCATTACTGCTGGTTTGTCAGGTGAAGAAGCATCCATATCTGCAAATTGATATTAGATAGACATTTAAGTGAATGTGCATGAGCTCTGTCTGGATGTTGCTCATCTGTCGCCCACCCCCCTAGCTTTTTTGCTTTGCTGGTCACAGAAGAAAAGCCTCAATCCCCAGTAACCTGAACAAGTTACTCGCCTGTCGTGCAGTGCCCCTTCTGCAAAAGGTGCTTGAAAAGGAAAAGAGTATATGTAGACTGACACAACAGGTAAGAAAAGTCTTTCATCGGTGAGGCTTTTCTCAAGAGCCTGACAGCTGCTTTGGAGGGCAGACCTGATCGCTCCCTGGATTTTAGCCAGGGAACAGCCTTGGGAAGCCTGTGCAATCTGTGCTAGCAGGGCTTACTCCTGCTAGCTCAGCCCTAGCATGTAGTGCTAGCACAGCTGGCATCCGATTTGGTTTAAGCTTCCTCTGTGATATCCACAGACCATTCCTAGCTTTTTCCCTTGCTTCTCCAACAGAAAAGAAAGCAAATTCTGAGCTGTGGCTGCCAAGGCTTTGTGGGCAAGTCAAAGCAGGAAGAAGGGGCAGGAAGCAGCAGTAAAATAAACATTTCCTTGCATTTTGCTGAAGTGCTGCACCCTGGTTATGTATTGATGCATATGCCACTCTTCCTCTCATTATAAAGCAGGGCTTAGTGCTGGCGCTTTCTTACCTGACGGGGGCTTGGGGTACATCCTGTGGAAAAACAAGAGGAAAGTGTAGAAGGTAAAGGCCAAGCCTCCAAAGATCATTCCACAGACCAGGAAACTGTAGCTGCCCTGATCATGTATAATCTGCAATTGGAGGGGAAAAAAGAAAAAGGAACAGACATGTTACCAGAGCATTCAAATACCTAATTAGCAATTGGTGAGAGCTTTACTTTTTGATAACAAATGTAAACCAGTGCTTTTCCCCGCAGCAACTGTCCAAAACTGAGACTAAGGTCTCTATTTAAAAGTTCCAATCAGTTTCTGGCATGCCCTGTCTTTTCCTTTGCCAACACTCACCGATCCCACCAGTAACTGCAGTACCATCTCTCCAATTCCAGCTCCAGTCACTAACACAGTTGTGGCACAGCCTGCAAAGACACAGTGAACATGATTCAGCCACCAGGACCAGACTGGTAACTTCTTTAAAGTGCTCTGTCACAGACCTCTCTGTACAAGACTTACAAACACTCGATGGATGTTTCCATCTAATGTTGAGAATCACTCTTCTAACTTGTGGGTAGTACAAAAAGGTAAAAGTTGAAGGCAAAAACCCTCTCCTGTTCTATGACCTGTCTTTGTCAGCAGAGGTGCTGCTGCTTCTTGCTGAAAATACCTTAATTCCTCTGTATCACTGTCCCAGAGACTAAGGTTGGCAGAGACCTCCTGTGAAAGCTGGCCAAACTGGGATTTTCAGTTCACTGATAACCTGGATGATGCTGTCAGAACAGACAGCCTCGTCAGTCCCTGAGAGCTCTAAAGCTGCAGGAAACTAAGCACCAGTCTGGATCCCTGCCTGGAAGAGTTATTAGTATAGTGAATCTGGGATTTGTGCAGTCGGGTTTTCTGACTACAAGCTTGAATGAAAATTGTATTTAATAGCAGATCTTTTTTCCAGTCCTCCTAAGCATCCCTGAAGAGGGAAGGAGATTTGCTAGGTGTGATGGTTTCTGAGCTCTAGCCTTGAACACCTGCCTACTTTCAGAGTCCACCAGGCATGCCCAAATCCCTGCTTACCTTTATACTGCAGGATGTCCTCAGTGTAGGCAAGCATGCTGGGGAAAGTGCTGCTGAGAAACAGACCCAGAGATGCTGTCCCCACAAACAAGAAGACAACGCTGTAGGAGAAAATCAGGAGCAGGAGGAAGGTTATCAGGACTCCAACCTGCAAACAACAAACACAGAGTCAGCAGGAAGGTAAATGCTGAGTTACAATAACTCTAGCTTTTTTTTTTCCAGTAGAAAACAAAATCAACTACATTTTTAGAAGTCTCTAAAAAACTGAACTAACAAGTCAAATTAAAATCCATCTACCTTTACAGTACAGAATTTGGTTCTTTTTTTTTTAATGGGACTTAAAGTGACTATATGTAATTTATGACTTGACTTCAGTAGATAGAGACATAAGATCAGGTCTGGAAAAATACTTCTTTGGCTTTAAATACAACAGTACTGCTATCTCCCTAATATAAATATGTTTCCATCATTAATAAGTCTTACTCAGCAGGCTAAAGCATTCACTCGCTCTCAATAACTGCTCACAACCCTACCCCTCAAAGCAGAGCCAAAGAGCCAAATACATTTAAACAAACTTGCCCTCACTTCTGGCTTGCGTTAGTGTACAAGTAATAGCAAAAGCATCCAAGATGCAGTTAGCCATGGCAGAGAGTCAGCAGAGGGAGCTCTGCAATACCAACTCAAGTTACGTTTCTTAATCGTTCAGGCCCTAATTATGGGTGTGTGCACATATACACAAGAGCAATTTGGATTCTAAAGAAAATGAATTCAAACTGCAGTTTGCTATAATGCTGGAACGGCTGCCAAGAACTGCTCTGTCGTACTACACCGAGCAGCACTAACCAGCAAGCACCGCATGAAGTGTTAGCCAAGCCAATTTTTGTCCTTGGCTGATACTACTACTACTGCCTTTAAAGGGAAGTGAGGTTGCTTCTATTAAGGGTTGGAGGCTCTTCCCTCCTCTCTGCAAATATGAGCAGCTGCTAAAAAACTAAGTCCTGTCCTTGGGTTTAATAGAGCAGTCATGCAATTAAGAAAAGTAATTAAGCATATGCACGGACTGCTCACACCAGCTATCTGATCGAGATCTGCTGGGGCTGAGCTTTCCCTGCTCCCATGTAACTAGTGACTGTATTCTGAAACAGGAGGTTATTATACTCATTTTAAAATAATTGCAGTTCATTTGGCTGCAGCTGTTGGTATCTAAGATTTGTTTTTAAAAGTGACCAGCAACAAGGTGCCGAGCAACCTTCCTCACCCGTGGCCTGTCTGCAACAGGCCAAGGCCTTCAAAACATCCCAATGTGTACTGTCACCCCGTTCTCTCACCACCTCACACTATTACTGTAAAACTTGCTATGAAAATAAATTCTGATTTAAATAAATTGTAAATTAATTGCCATCTTTTTTCTTTAAAAAAAAACCAACATGATGGGGAAATGGGACCAGCTCCTGCGCTGTTGTCTATCATCCTTTACCCTTCCTTTCCCTTTCTTCACATGAATATATTTTAATTTAAGCAAACTAACGTTAACTTGATTTATTTCATAGCTGCTACAGTCTAAGCAGAGAATTTACTGAACTGGTAGATTTACTTCCTTCCCTTTCCCATGGCTAACACAAACATTAATTTCCCTGTAGATGCAAGAGAGGATAATGTGCAAAGTAAATAAAGTTGGCAGACACTTTACTAGGTGCTCTCAGAAATCTGGCTTCAGATTAACTAAGGAGCAAGCTCAGAAAAGCAGTACAATCAAGTTGTAAGTCCTAGCTACTTCCTCTATCGATCAGCTGCAAACACAGAGTGTTGCAGAGGAAGATTAACGCAGCTCATGTGTGCTAGTCAGACTGCCTGGTGCAAATCTGGCCGAGGCGTGCCCTGAGAATCGCTGCAGCTCTGCACACCACAACCAGCACGAGCACCTTGGAGGCAAGCAGAGCACACACATGGTAAAAGTAGCCTTACCACGTTGATGAAGACCATAGTCGCTGGCTTCATTCGGTAGGACACGGGAATAGAAATGAGTCTGCCCAGTGTGATGAATCCCCAGAAGAGGCTGGGCAAGTAGCCAGCCACTTTATGGACTACAGAGAGAGGCTCTTCCACTGCGTAGCTGTAAATGAAGCCCGAGTACTCTCCCTGTGGGAAAAACAAAACAGCATGTCACATCGACGTGGTGATTTACAGGCTTTGCAACTTCATCCTGTCCCTCAAGTATTCACAGTGTTGTGCTTGTGCAGGAGAGCCCACCTATGGATTTGCTACCGAACCTCAGTGAACCTCGTTCCCAAGAGTTTGCAGCTGGAGACAGGCTTCCACCAGGAGAACACAGGGTTTAAGCACCCCTAAAAGGGCAAGACTTAACAGCACTGCTAGGTAAAATGCTTACTAGGCTCGTATCTATACAGATGCTTTCTTCCCTAAAGACTGTCTTGGACGTGCACATTCTTAACACCTCTCCTAGTAAGAACCCAGATTCAGTCAGCCTTGAAGATGGAGGCCCTAGAAAGTTCCAGCATCTGACAGCTGCTTTGTGTAACCCCACTCCTGTTTAACGCCTTCGTGAGACTCAGCAGCGTTTTACCCTGAGTGGACTGAGACAAAACTGTTGAAAGAAAAGGAAGAGCAGCCAGCCAAGAGTGAGTCTTCCTCATCTGGACAGAAGTGCTACGTACAGCAAACCCGCTGTGACTGCGCTGGTGAGGGACGTGCTGTCAGGCCCCTACAGAGACTGCATGCATGCTCTCCTCTTGGACTTTGTGGGCTGAGGAGACCCGTCAAACAAAGAACCACCATTTCTTATGACATAAAACAAAGCTGTGCTTGTGCCCTGGCTGAAGTGAGAAGAGACCTCCACTGCTCACAAGGAGACAACGCCACACCTGCAGCTCTGAACTGGCTAGGTTAGTAGCAGTAGCGATCTAGCTGCAGCACCGTAGAGCCTTAGAGAAGTCACACAACCCTCCCAAGAAGCAGGGCACATATCAGCCAGACTGATTAGCTTTTAATGAGCTACCCTGAGAGCCAAACTGCTGCACAGGCAGACCCTCGGGTCCGGCCTGCTGCACACAAGGGACACGTGGTTGTCTCTGGGTTTGGGCTGTTATAAGTGATTTGGAAGGAAGAAAGCCATATAGCTTTGCTCAGACAAGAGCCCTCTATCAGCTGAACTCACCACAATCCCATCAGTCATGAAGAGAACAAGAGCCCCAGTGATGTGGACTGCGAAGTAGGTGTAAGAAGCCCCTCTGAAGTTTTTGCTTTGGCAGCAGCTAAATAAGTCATCATGACCTGGTGAAAAACAATGCAAAGCAAACTTAGCGGGAACGTCCCCCTGGGGCTGGGTGGTTGCCAGCCCGCAATGGGGATTTGTTTTGCGCTGGGCTGCAGGACAGAGACGCACAGAGGACTGCGAACAATGGGGAACACTGCTAACCTCTGCCAGCACGGCTTGCTTTACCTACCTATAAAATTTCAGAAGGAAGACAGCTATGCCTAGAGGCTGCTATCCACAGACTGGGATCCTTGCTCTCCAAGATAGGTGCTGCTTATCTCTCAGTAGCTGCTTAGGCTCTTTCCCATTTCTGAGCTCCACATTGCTGGCCCCACTCATACAGTCAAAAGAAATAAGCCCATTCAGCCCCAGCACTCGTGCTCAGCGTCCCTCATAGTCGGTACAGCCACATGGGCGAGCCCTGCCCAGGACAGCTCCCATTCTTCAGCTAAACAATATTTAACCAAACAAGCCAGCTCTGGAAAGAGGGTGATAAACACACAAGCTGGTGTCGCTTCCTCTGAGTCAACAACAGAACAAGAGTGTGCTCAAGCCAGCTGGGGACCAGGACCCCAGGCACAACCGAATGGCCCCTACTTTGTCACACCACTTTGTCACACTCCAGGGAGTGCAAAGCACCAGCATTAATGTAACTGCACTCGGAGTCCAGAGCAGGTGAGATGATTGTTCCTGCACAAAGATGAAATTCTCACTACGTCTATGGGGAAGGAGGGATTTTGCCAGCACAGACGTGCCTGCCAAAGATCACAGTAGTCAGCCATATAGCCTTCCTGCTTCTCTAAGGATTAATCCCAAAGGCGTTTAAGAGAAGGATGGAGATTTGATGAACATGAGGCTCCAGTGGGTTGTATGGAAATGGGCAGCTGGGTTGAGGAGAGAAGCCCTCAGTGTCTCGGCTAAGGGAAATGCTATTAGATGAACACAGCCTTACTAGACACCAGAGAACCCACACCACCAGGCACGGTTACGAATCATTCTCTGCAGCACCTCACCACACCTCTAACTGCCTCTGCTTTCAAGTTTTCCCTAAAATTTAATTGTTAAGGCAAAGCCATCTCTTCTGTAGCAACGCTCCTCTCATAGCCCTAAAACATGATTACTTCCGAGATTCACTAGCTGGAGAACTGACTTTGATATGTTTCTCTTGGGTAGCAAAGAACAATGCTACTATTGTCCACAAAACGGGGTGTAGCCACAAGTTCAAACTATTGCTGGAATTTAACTTTTTGCCTCAAACAAGGGCACTATCCTTATTCCTTTCAGATCTATAAAAAAAAAATCAGCATTCTGCAGAATGATCGCCACTTTTATTCTGAACAGTCGGAAGAGCCAGCTCAAAACCTGACTGCAAACCAGAAGGAAATAAAAAGGCACGACTTTTACGTGGGCTTCAAAAACTTGAGAGCCCAGGTTTAATTTCGGGGAGCTTGCAGGAAAGCAGCCGGGGATCCCAGTGGCAGCATACGAACCTCTGGTCAGGGGTTACGGTCCCAACAAATCTGAGGGCAATTGGGCACCAAACTGGATTGTTTGGGTACTTTTGGATTACACTCACTTGTATGTTTTGGAAAGTTCTCTCCTTAGACAATAGCAATTAAGCTCACTTGTTAAACTGAATGGAGACATTCTGAAATTTGTATTATTTTTCCGCCAGCTCACCGCCCTTCCCCCAGACCCATAAGAGAGGTGCCTCCAGCTCACCTCCTGCTGCGTGGGGTCTCTGCACCGAGGTAGCGAGATCGTCCTTCACCGTAGGTCGTGTTTCCATCGCCAGCTCGTCTGCCGACAGCAGCGGATGGCTGCTGCTGTTGAAGCACGGCACCATGCGCTCCTTGTAGAGCAAGAAGAACACCGCGATGGGGACTGGCAGCTGTGGAGGAGCAGAGAGGGGCAGGTAAGCACTGCACACATCCCCCACAGAGCGCAGTCCGGTTCCCCGCTCACGAGGGACTTTTAGGGAGCTGGATTCAGCGCCCACAATAGATATCGATGAGTTAATCTCCCTCGGAGAGCAACCTCATGCTGCCCTGACCTCAGGGCAAGGACAGAGGCTGGCAAAGGGGTCAGGAGCCACTGCAGGAAGGACTGAGGCTTGTTAGTGAAACGTATTTAAAAAAAAAAAAAAGCATCAAGCTGGGAAGATTCTCAGTCTGGACAATCTGGGTGAGTGGATCCTGGTGGGGCTGGGACCGTTTATCTGAGCTGGGGGATGGGAGCACTAGACCAGAAGGCACCCAATAGACACCTCTTGAAGCCTGTACCAACCCTTTGAAACCAAAACGTTCTGGTTTCCAAGCATTTGTCTACTTCTGCACAAAGAATAATAAAGTAGCTTTCTCCTTGTGCAGAGCAGAACGGTTTGAATGGGAAGCCTTTGGCTGAAACGCTTTGTGAGGAATGCACAAGCTGCTCCACGACCTGCTTTGTCCAGCCATCAGCAGAGGTTGCTCAGCATCTCGTAAGAGACGAGCTCGTGGTTCCCAGGCCAACGGGCACGGCACCGCTGCAGCCAAGCAGCCCCAAACAGCCCCTCGCTGAGCGACCTGGGACCAAGAGCAACCACCCTGCCCCTCCAGCCCCTGCCCTCTCGGCCACAGCTGCCTAAAAGACACCCACACACCAGGGTCCCCACTGCATGGCTGCTGGTCCCCACCAGCACCGTTTCCTGCAGTCAGGGCTTTCCACCTGGTGCTACACGTGGGGATAAAAGAGGGGGACCTCAGGCTTGCACCTGCCCCCTGGATCCATCACACGGCAGCATCAAGCCCCCCCAGCACCATGCTGCCTCGCTGCCTCGTACCCGGGGACGAGCCTGCGTCCTGCACACACCCACGACTTGGTGGTGCCTGCAAGCCCAGAGGGACTTGGATTTTTTTTTTTTTTTTGGGGGGGGGGGGGGGGAGAAAATAGAGGGAAGTAAATGAAGCTGGGTCTGCCCCTGGCCAGCCCTCCTCCTACTGCAAGCAAGCAGTGTTTATTCTGCAGCACACTGGGGGAGAAAGCCAGGAAATCCTAAGTGACAGCTCACTCTCCAGCCATTGAGCTCTTGTTTTCTACATGTCTGTGAGCAAGTGTGAGCTCTAGCTCCAAATTTCCTGCCTTTTGTTGGCTCGTGGCACTATTTAAATGTATGGAGAATTCCCCCCCACACCCGCCTCTCTTGCATGAATTCGTTTATGAGGACTTCATTGTTCTGGGAACAATGGGAATAGGAACAGTTAGTTCGGTCCCATGGAAGAAAAACGCATTTGCTTGATAGTTCTAATCCTTCCGGAGGTCAGGACCAGATTTTTATTCTTCTAAACTGCAGATTTTGCAAAAAAAAAAAAAAACAAGAAAAAAAGAAAAAAATACACAGAGGGAATGGCCAGATAGATAACAGCTCTGGGCACTTAAGGAGCGCTCAGTGCCTATGCAAAGGGCCACGGTGCCTGGCTCTTGTGGTTCCCAGTGGGACCACAGACACATCCCTGCTCCTGCATCCTCATCCCCAAAGCAAACACATCCCCTTCCCCTTTACCCAGGCAGTACCACCTCAAAGCTGGCAGTGCCTTGGGTGCACAAGAGCCCTGACCCCACCAAGCCACGAACTGCCTGCTGATGGCTCACCAGCGCTGGCTGTTTCTGGTAGGAAATGCCCCAAACCCGGTCTCTCACTTGCCGTCATGCACAGCCCTCACCCACCACCATGCCAAAGCGAACTCAGGGAAGAAAGGAAAGCAAAGCTCAGGAGCAAGCAGGTTTCCAGGGCCCCATCCCGAGCCTGGGCTGTGTCCCACACGTCAGCCTGCTGGCAGGGCGCCTGGGGACAGTCACCCGTGACCACCAGCCCCACGGGAGAGCCCAGCCGTAAATCCAGGGTGCGCACAGGGGACGGGGCGTCCGCGAGAGCACTTTGCTTGTTACACGGGCAGGTGGAGAGGAGCAAACAGAGGCAAACAGCGGAGCCCTGCCAGGGCACATTTCACCAGGGCACGTTTCACCCGGCAAAGGAACAGACCCACACTGCAGGTGCAGCCTACAGGACAGCTCGAGGACCGTCCCTCCTGCAGCTCCATGTGCACCAGCTGGGTGTGGAGCAGCGAGGACGAGCCCGGCTCACGGAGGGAACATGCGAATATCGAGCTGGGAGCCTGCACGGGGTGGAAGGCAAAATGCCCAGGGAGAGCCCCGCTGCCTGTAGCCACCGCTCCAGCCCCAGCTCTGAACTGCTGGGGCCACCACCCCCGGCCCCACGCAGTTTTTAACTGTTACTATAAACTCAGCGAGTTGTTGCATCACGCAGCTAAGTGTGAGTATAACTCCAGGATCCTGCCCTCCAGTTTCTATTTCAGTCTTCCCCCTCCAGGAGCATGGGATTGTTCCCTACCATCGCGTCCAAGCTACTTTTAAGCAACCTAAGCATAATGGAGTGTCCTGCACTTCCCCTGGGAAACCACCTTCCGGACAAACACAGCCCTCTCGGAGGAACATTTTCCTGATTTCCAGCCCCTTGGAACGGGCAGGATGATGAAATTTCCGTTCTGTGGGAAACTGAATTTTAAAATGTGTTTTTGTTCCAAATCTGGCTGAAAAGCCAAAATTTTCTCTTAGAATGAAAAATTTTGGCTGTGAGTCATCCAAGCACTTCATTTTGATAATGCTGAACCATTTAATTCTACTAAAGCAAAAACATTTTGCTTCAAGAGCACTGAACCAACTATTCCATCGGCTTTACACTTTGTGCTCATGCCAAAGCCAAATTGAGACATTTCAACTTTAAACAAAGCAAGAAATCAAAATGAATCATTTCAGCTGTCCTGTCAGAATACACGCAGCCCTCGGAGAACTGGCACGGAACTGGGGTTTTGACCATTAGAAAAAAAAAAAAAAAAAAAGTCGCTGGTTCTGGTTTCCATTTCTACAGCTTACTCATCTCATCCCCTTCCCCGGGGTTTTCAGTTCCGTCTCCTTTCTCTGATATTTACACCTTAAAGGGTCGGTTCTGGAGCGCGGCTGCCCGCACGACCTCCAGCCAGCGGGCTGGGTTATCTGTTTAAATAAGGAATCGAGGCAGCTCCCTCTGCAAGGCTTCGGAGAAGACAATAACAGCTCCGCTTGGCAGGGAGACACCGGAGCTGAGTGTGCAGCACGTGTCTGACTCCCCAGCTCCCCTTGTCTTCATCACCTAATCCTCAGCCCAGAAGCCCACCCACGTCCCGCTGCCTCCCCAGGGCTCCTGCTCGCTGTGTGCACACAGCCCACACCGACAGTGCTGGCAGTGATGCTCAAGCCCAGCTCGTGGCCTGCCCGCACCAGCTGCTGGGTGCGGAGGGACTCGGCCCGGGGTCCAATCCTGCTCCCACGGGCAGCAACAGCACCAAGATGTCCAGGGGCCCGTGGTGGGAGCAGAGCAGGCTCTGGTGACCGCCCTCCCATCAGTGCCCCGGGCGCTGGACGCGCGCTGCATTCAAGGCAGGTATTAAGTGCTGCCTTTGAAACTAAATTAGCTTGCCCGAGATAGACTGGCAAAATAGATAATGCTCTGGTGTAATTAAAAGCACATGTCCCATGGCATACACAGTCAGAGGTAATTACAGCAGCCTTCTCCTGGGCAGAGAACATCGTCCTCAGTACTTCTGCCGAGGAACTCATTCGGCACCTGCCCGGATATTTGGGCTGACTGCTCTGCCCACATCAGCGAGCTGAGCGGGCCGACGAGCGCTGCTGGAATTGGTGTGCTGGGGCTGGAGTTAATCACCTAACGGGCAGACTGTGAGCAGAAAGAACCCGTGCCTTTCGCCTTGCACAGATGAAGCGGTGGAGGACCGAGGGCTGCTCGCCAGCCTGGGGTGGGGATTGGAGCACCAGCACGGCTTTGCGTTTCGGTGGAAGGGCGATGGCTGAACCTGCACAGCTGGGGGCAGTGAGCAGCCACTGGGCCCGCTTCTAAAAACTGCCCTCGTAGTTGATCGGGGAAAAAAAAAGAAACATTAAGCCATTGCTGCCCTCAGCATCAATCCGAGCGCGGCCAGCAGCACTCGGGGCTGACGCTCGCTGCACCAGCACCCGCTGCCCTTATCGCTCCAGATCGACACGGGCAATTGCACGCATGCTCGCAGGGCTGCTGCCGCCAGGGGAGCGACTGCCCTGGTAACCCAGAGCTTCAGTGGGCATTTTCCTACAAATAGAGGCTGTGAATCGCCCTCCCGCCACGCCTCCCCCACCCCACCAGCCCCATCCTCAGGCAGACCGCAGGGGAAGATTTTGTGGATCTGAGCATCGTGAACCACTTTAAATCCTGACCACACGGATGCCAGAGGAGCAAGCAGCTTCCAGCGAGAGCAGACAAACCCCCAGGACGGTACAGTGACATCCAACAGCACAGCCCAGCCCAGCCCAGCACCACGAGCTGCACAGTCGCCCTCCACACGCACACATCCTGCCCCGGGCACCTGCTCCTTGCTGCTGCACACCAGGCATTAGCAAACACGGCCCTTTGCTGCGGACCAGCACAACCACCCGCACGCCTCCTCCACCGCTGGCACCACCAACGGGCACCCCCAACCACCAGCGTGGTCCGCGGCACAGCGGCAGCCCCCGCAGCACTCACGTTGATGAGGGCCATGATCCAGAAGGCGTAGGAGACGCGGGTGACCACCATGCCTTTCATCGGCAGGTCGTAGTGGGACAGGTTGCCCGGGTGGTGCGGGACCAGCGACTTGCGGATGTGAGGGAGGTTGCTGGAGGCATTGGCCGTGGCGTTCGAGAGGATGCAGTTGGTGTCGGAGAGGAAGGGGTCAGCGATCAGCGGGCTCAGCAGCGCTCCAAAGCCCACGAAGAAATGAAGGGCCTGCAAGAGGTGAGGCACGCAAGTAGAGCTGGTGGCTACGGCCCTCTGCAGAGCCTGGCTGAGCTCCCTCCCTCCTCTTCCTCACGGGAGGGAGCACAGCCGGGAGGGACGCAGGCTCCACGCTCACCTGCAGGAAGATCGCCGAGTCCTTCTGGTAGATCTTCACCAGCTGCATGTTGGAGATGGTGTCGATGCAGCCCATGGCCAGTCCCGCCACAGCCATGACCACAGCCAGGACCACCACATTGTGGCACAGGGGGATGATGGCAAAGACCAGGGAGATGGCGAGGGACGAGGCGAAGAGCGCAAACAGCGACTGAGCCAACCTGAGGGAGGGAACGAGGAGAGACAGGACAGAATTAGTGCCGTGAGAGCAGCATCCACAACACAGCACCGCCTGGGGTTTTCAGCCCCAAGTCTGTTGGTGGCAAAGGCATTCGCAGGTGATGGCCCTGCAGGCTGACAGGGGACACCCTGCTCCCCCGTGCCCCCACGTCCAGCCGTAACCAACCCAGGGCACCGCATCTCCTGCCTGGAGGGTGATGCCCCACAGAGGCGGATCTGCCAGGCAGATTTTGAGGAGAAGAGCAAGCATCCCTTCAACCCTTTTCTGCACATTTCAAGGCAGAAGACGACCCAAGAACCTTCCCTTGTTAACAGCACAGGTCCACCATTCCCCCTCCTCACCCTGTGCTCTGCTCTGGCAGCATCGCCCCTTCCCCAGCACAGCGGGGCAGAGCTCAGGACTGCGGCCGTTCCCACTGCAGGAGGCCGTTCTCTGACCCGCTCGTGCCACGGGAGAAGCCCGAGGGACTGGCACGGTGCAGGAAGCTGGTGCATTGCACCGCGAGCCAGCACCAGCCAGAGAACGGCGCCCAGGCTGGCACCGCGCTGCTCCGGAGCTGCCAAGTCCAAAGGCAGGCAGGAAGGAAGGAAACGGGGACCAGACAGCAAAGCACCGAAACGACTGAGGCTAGCGGAAAGATGGGACTCCACAGTCACAGCAGCGAGTAAATAGCACGGGCACGTCCCTCCCAGACGGGGCTCCCACGCCCTGCCCCAAGCCCGGTGCAGGGCCTGGCAGCTCCCCGCCACGAGCTCCTAACGAGCAACTGGGGTCTGCAGCTGGGGGGCCGCAGGGTACGTCCACCCCCAGCACAGGCACGGAGCCAGCAGGTGAAACGCCCACGGCTCGCTCCCCCAGGCCATCTGCTTGCCGCGGCCACTTCACGCTCTGCCCAAAGAGGCAGGAGAAGGCACGGGGGAGGCACAAGGCAGAGCTACCACGAGAGCCTGCTGGGCGCCACGGTGCCAGTCCTCCTGCCCTGGGTGCTCATCCAGGACGGCTCAGCCTCAGGCATGTCACACCCGTGCTTCTGCGTGGCCCTGGTTCATCTGCAAGCTCTCAGTAATCTGCCTTTCTACGTCCTGCTCGTTGCTCGTGCCGCACTTCAACAGCATCAGGAGGGAAACAGTCCAAGAGCAGCTGTCCTTTATCCTCGGGCCTGGTGGCACAGGCTGGGTGGTAGCAGAGGCTCTGCGTGCCCCCCTCACCCAGCCCAACCTCACTCACCCATCAGCGAGACCACGCTGGCCGAGCCAACGTTTTGTGAAGCTGTGACTCCCGATCTTCCCATGACAGCAACACGGGGATCCAGCGCGGGATTTCTGGGGGAGGGAGGGATCATGTGCACAGCTATGGCAGGAAAAACAACTAGCACGTGAGAGAGAAGCAGCTTCGAGCCTGGAGAGAGGAGGCAGCGCTCTACAGGGTACAGCAGGAGGGCGAGCAGCAGAGGCACCAGCAGCTGGTGAATCCGAGGCTGGGAGCGATGGAGGAACGCGCACCGAGACCTCCCCAAACGCCTCCTCTCTTCTGCAGCCCCAGCAAGGCAGCCTCAGCACCGCGTGTGCCTGGCTAGGGAGCACGTTCGTTACTGGAGTTAAACATTAATTGCAAATAATACGTTCTTAAAAAGCACCGCGCAGACAACCTCGCCGGTCCCCAAAGAGCAGCAGTTCCTGCCTGCAGCCGTACAACGTTAATCACACCATCGTGCCTGCCCCCACACAGCAGCAGTGCACAGCCTGGGGCAGCACGCAGCCCCCCTGCCCCTTCCCTGGCTCTGGCATTAGTGGGGGGACCAAGGAATTGCCCTTCTCCCTTACACCCAGGGGTACTCGAGGGACACTGCCCAGCACCCACGGAGGCACCCCACAGCCAGCCGGGGATGCCTTCAGAGACAAACCTCTGTGAGAGCACCTTTTCAGAGCGGGTCTGAACCCCAAGCCTTGATGATGTGAAGCCAACGTGCCCTTCCAAAGGGCTTAAAGAGCCACCCTGATGTTAATGCCGTGACATTGCTGCCCTGCCCATCACGAACCAGTCCCCGTGTCCTCGGGTGCACAGCTCGGCTCTGTGCCAGCCGCAGCCATCACCTGGCCCAGGGCAGGCTCTGTTTCAGCAGGGCGTGAAACAAGTCTAGGAATGCCATGGGAAAAAGCTTGCTTCATCCTGATTTTCAGTCCAAATACAGACTGCGAAAGAGGGCTTCACGATCCTGCTGACCTCTTGGGTTCCTGGAGCACCCTGTGCACATCCTGGCTCCATCGCACCCCGTGGGGGCAGATCCTCAGCCTGCTACCAGAAGGTTCGGGCTGACCTGCTCCGTGGGACGTAGCACCACGCTGCAGTCACTGCCAGCAAAGCTCGCCCTCGCCCTCCCGTGCAGCATGAACGAGCCCCAGCTCACGGCTCCTGTCGCACTGGGCACCATCCAACTTGCCGGATGTTTTTCCCTACCTCTGGACGCATTTTCTAAGTCCCTCGCATCAAGGAGAAAAATGATAACAAGGTTAATTCCATTTGGCAAAACAGATCATTAAAACCCCAAAGCCCTAAGAGGACAAGGCGAGGACACGGAGGACGAAGAGGGCACGGATTATTATGGAGGGTCCCATCTCATATCCCTCCCGGTCCTGGTGGGGATCCTGACTTCAGGCAGAGCTTGCACAAGGTCCCAGCACAGCAACAGACCCAACAGCTGAGCTGACACCGGGAGCAAGAGCAAAAGCACAAAGTTTTCACAAAGGCAGTTTCAGAATGAAAAACTGCCAGCTGGGGTACAGGTGCTCAGTTACCTGGTGCTTCTGTCCCAGGCACATGTGGCACAGCAGCACAGAGCGAGCACAGCTTTAGCTTTACAATGCAAGCATAACATCCAGTAAAAATGGATTGAAAAGGAAAAGATGAAGGCCAGGAGAGAAAAGCCTTCGGTGCTCTTCACCCGTGGGTGCACAGAGCTTCTCACAAAGGGCATCAGCTGCTCCCAGGGCTGCGTTGGTCACGGCACCTCTACCAGGAACCCCAAACCCTTTTCCCACTCACACAAGAGAACGATTTCACTACATCTCATGAGAAGTTGAATTCTTGTGAGCCAGGGCTGCAATTCCCAGCGATCCCCAGGCACAAGTCAGCAGAGAGCAGAGCCCGTGCCGTGAGCCTGAGCTGCCCCACGTGCACAGCAGCGAGGCGGGAGGCTGCTGCGTGCCCCCATCGAGCAGAGGGGCTGTGGGGCTCAGCCAAGGCCCCGCTGTGAGCACTGGAAGCAACAGCTACGTTTGTACGCTGCCCGTGATGACAAACTTTCTTCTTTGAAATCTAGCAGGAGAGGGAATTTCGGAGCTCGTCCTGGCGATCCAGGCTCGCACCGAGTTGCGGAGGGAACGGTGCCATCATTATGCTCTGTCCTCACAGCGCTCCAGGACTCCAGCAGGGCCGGGAGTGCAGAGACCACGACCCCGTGTTCAGCAACTTCTCTGTGGAGAGGAACCGGAGCCGCGTTCTGGTGCCACCTGCCCCTTTTGCCACTAACCCAACGCTGCTTTCTCACACACATTCATCGTTCAGAGCAGAAGGCTCAGACCAACATGATTTTAACCAAAAGCAAGCCTGTGTCCCGCAGACATTAGAAATTAATTGTAGCCAGACTATGGCTCAGCTGCACTGCTGGCAGGTGAGGCTCTGGGACCCTCTCCCAGCCAGCAAAGCCCATCCTGGTGCTCCTGCCTGCCCCGGGACCGCTTGGTTCCCCAGCCCATGGAGCAGGAGCACGCAGCAGGGCAGCTCGGATGCGTGGGAAGGAGAGCGGAGCTCAGAGCCTGCACACCTAATGTGCTTGTCCAAACCCACGCACCAAACCACCGCACTGCTCCGAGTAACGCCGGCACGCTCGCAAGCTACAACCGGGTGAAACGCCCCCCTGCCCGGCAGCGCTGCTGCTGCTCGCTGGGGCTCGCACAGCTCAGGGAGCCCCGAGCACGTCCTGGTGCGCAGCCACAGCGAGCAGCACGCGTGCTGTTCTCCCCCAGCTTGCTGCTGCAGAGTTAAAAGTTCAGGAGTCTCCAACCACGAAACCTCAAGCCGGTTTTTACGAGGTGCTGGCCAGGGGCAGGAGGTTTTGGGTAGGAAGCTGATGACAGGAAACAATTCTGCCTTTTCCTCCGCCGCTGCTTCAAACACACTCGAAGCAGAGCGGGGCTGACAAGGTGCTGCCTGCCGACCCGGCAGCCTCGGGTCTGTGTCAGACCCAGGGCAAGGTCCCCACACAGTGTCCCCGTCTCCCCACGTCGTGCTCCTCTCCTGGCACAGCCCACGGGAGCACAGCTTGGGCTGCTCCACGAAGCCTCTGGGCTCTGCCTAGGCACGGCGGCTGGGACAGCTCCTGGAGCAGGATGGTAACTTCACAGGTGCTCTGATGCCACCTAACTCAGCCAGCACTCCACTTGTCATGAGACAAGAGTTTAACAAACCATTTCTAAATGGGCTTTAGGCAGAATCAAAGGGCTCATGCGAGATTCTTTTCTATACGTGTTAAATTTATACAGATGACGTGTGTCTGGAGACGCACGCGGAGGTGAAATGTTACACCACTGCCCGGAGAACGAGCGGCAATGTAAATAACCAGCTGAGCCTCAGGAGAGCAGAGCTGTCATCAAGCCTCCGACCAAGTGCTAGTTTGGCAACCTTTAGGGTTGATCCTTGCACATGACTTGTTTTAAACACATCCTGGGCAGAAGCTCGGTGCGAGTCGCCGCTGGGCTGCACCTCCCTGACGCCCGCCGCTGCCCTCGTCCCCTGGCATCACGCCGTGCATGAGCCCCCGCTGCCGGGGGGCTGGCAATGCCTCAGCTCCTGACACGGGGTTATTAAAACAGGCCCTCGATATTATCTTTGCGATAAGCGGTTCGGTAAGGGAAACATCCTCCAGGAAGTTCTCGCTGTAACTTCGCGCCGCGGCTGCCCCTGTCCCGAGCTCGGGGGCACGGGCAGTGGGTGGCAGGGCACGGGTGGGCGAGCGGGGCCCCGAGCAGCCCCCAGCCCACACCCCCTGGCTCCCCTCGGCTCCCTCCCTCGCCCCCAGCCTCCCCTCGGCGCCCAGCACCCGGCGCCCAGCACCATTTGCCGGGGGACCAAGGAGCTCCGCACCCCGGCTGAGCCGTGCGAGCCCCGGGGGAGGGCGCGGGGGGCCCGGCGCTGGCCGCCCCCAGCCCGGGGCTGCTGCAGGGGAGGAGAGGGGGGGCTCCCGGCTCCTTACGTCCTCTTGAAGACCCCTCCGAGGCAGCTGCCGAGCAGGAGGCAGAACTGCTGCGAGAAGAAGACCCAGGTGATCTGCGAGAGCGAGCTCTGCGTCTGGCAGCGCAGGTCCAGCAGCGTGGGCCCCAGGAAGGCGATGCAGAGGCCGAAGCTGAAGAAGACGCTCCAGTAGGTGAGGGTGGGCTGCAGGTTCCTGCGGAACCTCGCCGACACCCGCTCGTCCCACCACATCCTGGGCGGCGGCGCGGGGCGGCCCGCGGCGATGCGGCTCCAGCGCCGCCCGGCCCCGCTCCTCCTTCGCGGCTGTGCCTCCGGATCCCGCCGAGCCCCGCCGGGCGCCGCCTCCTCCCTCTCCTCCTCCCTCTCCTCCTCCTCCTCGTCCTCCTCCTTCTTCCTCCTCCTCGTCCACCTCCTCCTCCTCCTCCTCCCGGGGCCGGGCGGAGCCTCCCGCGGGCGAGCAGCGCGCAGCGGGGTCCCCCCGGAGCCCCCCGGTGGCCGTGTTTCAGAGCATCCCTCGGGGCTCAGCCCAGGTCCCGGCCCCCGGAGCTGCCACCCGCTGTTCCCCTGCCACCCTCTGTCCCTCGGCCACCCTCTTGTCACCGCGGCCAGCGCGATCCGAGTCGCCTCTGCCCCTTCTCCAAGCGAGCTGGCTTTTGGGGAGTGCGTGCGTTCGGAAGCCGGAGCGGCTGATGCTTACGCAAAAGGTCTCCTCTAGAGGCTGGGTTTATAAATATTTCACCTACTTTTAGGGGAAGACTCACCATTTTTAGAATGCTCTTTCCAAGCAAACCGGAATCGCTGGAGCCGAGCCAGGGCAGAGGGCCGGCTGCAGCCCTGAGCCCCTTTGGTGCTGCCCCATGCTGGGGACCCCGCTCGCTGCTCCCCCGTCCCGTGACCTCAGGAACGCTGCTCTGGGGCCCTGGGTGCTCCTCTCCACCTGGACATAGCTTAATGTTTGGCTAATCCAAATTGCATCTGAGTCCCAATTCTTCCCTGTCCATGACATCCGCAGGAGCCTTCCCGGCGTAAGGAGGGCAGGATCAGGCCCTCTCCCACCAGCACAGCGAGCAAATGAACAAACCTTGGGCAGTGGCAGGGAGCGGGTGGGAGGTGAAGCCCCGATTGCCCGGAAGGGAAACCTGCGGCTCCACGCACCTGAAACCAGGGAGCAATTAAGCTCAGCTGCCTGGAGGCACGGGGCAGTGTTGTTATCCTACTTCACCCACGGGGAAACAGGCCCAGAAAGGAATGAAGGCATTTAGCTGACAGACACCGAGTGAGTCAACGGCATGGCCAGAAATAGGGTTTTGTCATTAGGTGATAACCATCTCCTTAGCAGCGCCCACGGCAGGATGGGTGCCTGGTGCACAGGGCCCCGAGCGAAAGCCATGCGCTGCGATCCACTTTGGATTCTCTTTCCCCATCCATACGTGGGAATAAAAGCCCCGTGGGAGGCAGGGTTGTGTCAGTAAGGGCTCTGGTGCATGGAGCTGGGGTTCCTTGCATCACACAGCAGATCCTTCTCCTCCCCACACCAGGTACCAAGCCCCAGAAAGGGCTGCAGGGCTTCACCTGCTCCCCACAGCTCCTCATCGCCCCTTGGCCCTGTTCTGGTCAGCTCCAGGTGTGTCTGGGCAGAAGGGGCCAAGCTCCAGCCTTCCTTTGGAGCCCACGGTACTGTTACTTGTCTCATGTTCTACACATACCCTGCAAGTCCCCTGGGAGAGCTTGGGAATACGCTGCTTTTACGAAACCTGAAGCGACCACATCTCTCCTGCTGACCTGATTTGGGCCACTCTGAACCTGGTAAAACTTTGTTTTAGTGATGCCAGATGGCAGACGAGGAGGCCAATCTACTGTGGACAGCCAGATGCACTACATCTTCAGCACGGAGCAGCCTTACGGCAGCAGCCAAGCAGGCAGGAAACCTGCGCTGTCCTCCCAGCTTCCATGGCTGTCTCACCATCACCTGATAGCATCAGCTCGCTGGGCCTCGCCTTCCCCAACTGCGAAAAGGCTGAGCGACGCTCTCCCTGCCTTGGCAAGTTCATTGCACCCCCAGCTTGATGAAAAGGCAGCATCCGAGCGCCAGAGGCTACAAATGCTAGCACGGCCCCTGTCCCAGCAGCACGGCACCTGACCCCGCTTTGCTAAGCAGTGGCGTAAATGCCGGTGCGCTGGCTTCCAGGAACCATTTCATCAGGGATAACACAAATCATGCAAGATATGCTTGCAAATAAAAACCGAAGCGTAGGTGGGTTACTCAGCAGAAGAACACACAGATCCTTCCTGGCTCCACATACTGAAACCCAGATCCTCAGTGGCAGCTCATAAAAATGCAAGCCGCAGGACTCTGAGTATATGCAACACCAGAATTAGCTTTGCGAGGAGGCTCTTCAGGCTGTTTTCCAAACTGAAGTCAATGTTGTACTTGCAGTGAGTTAAACACCCACATTTCTGTGCTTGCTGCAAACTGCAAGGTGAAATCATGAATGAGCAAATAGCGGAGCCGCGTGCCTACAGACAGCGGCGTCACTGCAGGCCAGCGCTGCTCCAAAGATCCGAGCGGCGTTGGAGAAACGCCTTCCTTCTGCTTCCTGTGCGCTCACACGTTCTTCCTGGGGCAGCGAGAGGCACGGCACAGATTTTTCCGCACTGTAGCAGTTGGTCCTTCCAGCCGATGGAGCAACTGCTTCTTTACCACCGTCGGTCCTGCTTTGCTGTGACTGAGCAGCGGCCCAAAAGCCCAGTTTTGGCCAGATTTGCTGTTGTGATGCTGGCATCACTTCTCTTGGGACATTCTGGGAAACACCTCGAGTCACTGAACCCTACTGAGGAGAGACGGGATGCTTCTTGCACTGCAGCACAAACTGTCCATAGGGTGGGTTGACTTGTCCTAGGCTGTGGTGTAAGATGCTCAGCAATCCAGCTGGAATGGCAGCACACCAGGGAGGTGCTCACCTCCTGCGTGTCGGGGTCAGGAGTTTCACCACCCGCTGGGTGATTTGGAAAGCCTGGCTCCACTTTTAGGTCAAGCATTATCTCGAGATCTGGGCCCAGCCGTTACAGACCAGGTACTACACGTGGCAGCAGGGAGGAAGCGCTCACCTACGTGTAACAATTCCACACGCCCACTCCAATTTGGCTGCGATCACCGCGCTTCCTCCTTCGCTGCAGAGGACGGTGGGCAGGCTGCGACCTGCACCAGCGCCGGTGACACGCAGGCCTCCTGGAACGCACCTGCACCCTACAGACACGCAGCCGACCTCCCCGCCAGCAGCAGGGTCACGTCCCCGTGGCCAGGCATGCCACGAGACCTGGGGAGCAGCCAGCGAGCGCCGCGGCGCATGTGCCCTTGCGGGGCATGAGGATGCCCTAAGGGGTGAGGAGCTGTGGGCAGGAGCGGTGCTGGCTGTTGGGGCAGCTGGGCGCATCCAGCCCCGTCGTGCCGAGGATGTGGTTGTGGCTGCTCAGCCGCATTCCCCCTGACCTGGCACCACGGGACTCGGGAACGAGCCGAGGGAGGAGCAGGTTCAGCAAACAGCTTGCCACCGAGACCTGCCTGCGCCACAGCCTGAGTGTGACTCAGGAGGGCTGGGTGCTGGCCCGAGGTGCAGCCCAGGGGGAAAAGAGGGCATTGCCCCTTCCCCAGACCCAGCGCACATCATTTGTGGGCTCACACCGTGGGCCTGGCTCCAGAAATCCCACAGGTCCCCCCCCATGCTCTATCCCTGGCTCTCCCCATGTCCCCCCCGACCTAGGTGGCTGGAGCTTCCTTACTGCAGGTAATCTGTGGGGATTGTCGTGCTGGATAGCCCTAATCTTGGGGATTTTTAGCTGCCAGAGAAGTGGGAAACAAATCTCCCTTGTCCCTTCCCTGGCTCTGCCCTTGAGTCACTTTGTAGCCATGGGCCGGGCACGGCTGCCCTATAGTTTATCTGCCTGATTAACTTATGGCAATATTTGTTTAGGGCTTTAGGATCCACACAAGGGACTATAGAAACATTGCCTATTGTGCACCAGTTCCTGAGGTGCCGCGTTTCAGCCTCCTGCAAAGGTCAGGTAGAGGGAAACTCCCTGGGGGTTAGCTCAGCGCCAGCCTGGGCCGTTCGGCTGAAGCTCCCCTGCCACCCATGCGTGCCCCAGACGTTGGGGTCGCCCAGCTGAATCTCAGAAGCAAAGCAGACCCTTCCCCTAAAAAAAAATAAATAAATAAAGGAGAAAGAGAAAAATTATATCCCGTACAAAACTGCCCTGTACTCAATAAAGTTTATTTTTCAAGCTTGGCTTTGGAGCATTCACAATACAACTGTAATAGAAGCCTTAGCAAGAAAATGAGCACATCACAAAATAGTCTATGTCACGTCTGAAATACAAAAATCGAGGTCTTTGTATAAAACATTCAGACACAAGATTGATAGATGGATACAGTCCTTTATTCTTTTTTTTTCTTTTTCTTTTTTTTTCACCTCTCCATTTATTCCAGAAAAAACTTCCTATAAAAAAAAAAAAAAAATCATTGCTTCTTTTGGAATAAATCTTTAAAATCATTTCTTTTAAAACGCATCTTTTGCTTGTACGACACGAGTTAAATATATTATCGGTATTCTGCAGATGAATCACACCGGAGAACATTCACAGTACGTGCATCCTGGCCACGGGGGTCGATTTCTCCTGCCGTAGGACGAGCGTGGTGCAGAGGATGAAGGCAGGCAATGAAGAGAGCAGAAAGCGGGCGTCGCAGCTCTCGTGCCCAGTGCCTTTTTCCCACCTGCCTGTACCTTTCCAACCCCTGGGAGCTCCGGGCTCCTGCTTTACGCCAGCCCAGCTTCCGACTGAAGATAAGCCATGGGAAAAAAAAACAAAATCAAACAAAAAACATGTGAGAAGCTTGGGAAAACGGCCTTCTCTTCTTTTCTTCTTCTTTTTTTTTTTTTTTTTTCATCGTGTTTTAAGGGAGAGGAAAAAAATCCCCTTATTTTGTTCTTAGCCTCCACGATACAATGCAGTTTTGTTATTTAAAATCTTGCCGTAGATCTGCAAAGGGCTGGGCCAGGAAAGGCGTGAGCGTGTGTGTGGAGAGAGTGACACGCAGCCGCGCTGCCCGGGACTTCTATTGTTGCCCTGTAACGCGGCCCTTGCTTTGCACATTACTTAACGTTTCTTTAACCAGCTATCAGCTGGAGAGATGCAACAACAGGCCCTTTCCTGAGAGCACAGCCAAAACTCCATTTTCCACAATAACTGGTAAAAAAAAAAAAAAAAAAAAGCAAGAAAAAAATGTCTGGAAGACAAAACAACAGCTTCCTTTTGTCAAAACTCCCAATCGGCGACGGGTGCCAGCTACTCTGCAAAGTGGCGGCCGGGAGAAGCCACAAAATGACCAAAATTCCAGCGAGCCACAGACATTCCCAGCATTTTCATCAGCGCTACTTTAAACATCCATCTCCGGAGCCGCCCGGCGCTCCCGGCACAGGGAAGGGCTGCCCGGGGGGAGCTGCGGCAGGAGGGGGCCAGCACTGCAGGTATCCCCCCGGGAACCTGGGGGCTCTCCGGCCTCACGAACCCAGCCAGATGCCCCCCGGCCCTCGGGGGGCTGCGACCCCTCTCCTGGAGGGGATTTGGCCGCCTGGCAGCGGGCAGCGCGTGGCAGGAGCGCGGGCATCACACGGCGGCCGCCACGTGCAGGCAGAGCAGTGGCGGGCGCTCGTAACTCAAACCTTGCTCTGCGGGGCACCAAATATTTACGCACGCTATCGTCCTCCTGGATAGGAATCAAATAACGCTCTAAAGGCAGCGGGACAAAAGGGGTTATCTGAAATTTGGGCTGCTAGCAGCGCGCGGGGCTAATAAATAACAGCGCCTCCACACAAAGAGCTCCTCTGGGGAGGATTTGCAGGAGGAAAGGCAAAGGCTGTGAAAGGATAAACAGCAGCTAGCAGGCCCTTTGTCTTCGTTATCTGATCCCAGATAAGGCAGCCCTGTCTACGGTCAGTGCTGGGCTTTTCCCAACCTTTCTTTCCAGCCGCTGCCCTGGGTGACCTTGCCGCTCGGGGAGATGCCTGGCCTACGGGGAGAGCGCTGCTGGGACCCATCTCCCAGGGGCTCAGCTTGCAGGCAAGAAAACTGCCCGAAGACTGGTTAAACACATCTTGAATGGGGTTCCCGAGAGCAGGAGGAGAGAGTTGCTGCTCCCTGGCTCCTATCTGTGCTCAGGGACCCGGGCACACCAGCACCCTTCAGCCAAGTACCCGCAGGTACCCGCAGGCAGGGGCCCTGGGGACACAGTGTCCGTGAGCTGGCCACCAGCTGAGCAGCCAATTTCGGGGCAGGAGCTGGCAATTCTGCACCATGGATCCCTGCCATGCCGAGGAAACTTCCTTCTAAATGCCTTTGTGAAAGAAAAGGTGACAGCGTGAGAGTTGAGACTTACTCCAGCCAACATTTCCCTCTGTGAGCCTCCCAACCGACAAGCCCCTTGCAGCAGGAGCAGGGTGTAGGAAACCAGGCAAAACCCTGCCCTCACATCAGGGCAAAATGCGTCACTGGTGGCTGATGGCTATTCATGCTCTTCCCTATCAAATGGAACCAATTAATGAACTATTCAGCCTGCTGTATGCTGGACATACCGAGAAGGGAACCGAGGAGGGATGGGCAAACCTCAAACAATGCAGACGTCTGGATGCTTGTCTAGGACAAACCCGACTTAACAGCTTTGGTCTGATGGGGGGAGCGCAGGGGGTGTCGCGGCGGGCACTGGCACGGGGAGGAGGCGCCTCCGGAAGCCCCGGGGTCTCCTCCTTTATCCCCACGCTTTGCATTCACAGAGGATCACAGAAGAAATCCCACACGGCAAAGTGAAAAGGAAAGAGAGCTCCGAGTGCTCGGTGGGGAAGCAGCGGCGTGCGGCAGTCAGTGTCCCCCGAGCGCTGCCCTCCCTGGCAGGGTGGCAGGTTAGGACATGGGCACGTCCCGCCGGGCCCAGCACCAGTCACAGCACCCACCACAGAGTCCCAGCTGTGTCCGAGGGCTGGAGGACCGATGGGTGGGAGGACTGGTCATCCAGGAGAGCCAAGAAAGGAACGTGGGTATTAAACAGAGACTTCCTGCAGTGCTCACACACCTGAAGACATTTCAGACTGGTGGCAGGCTGCAGGGAAGAGGTGCAGCAGGGCTTCCTCGCTCGGGCTGGGTTTGGCAGGCTCCTAATGTGCTCAGTTTGGCACCAGGAGCAGCCCTCGCCCAGCCAAGCGCGCTCACATCTCTGCACGCACCTCGGTCCCGCGGCGGCCGTCTGAGCCAGGGCTGCTGCAACGTGGTGCTGGCTACGCACGGCGAGGCCAGGCAAGAAGGTTCGAGGGATGATTTGCTTCTCCCCGGGTCTATTTCTGGTCCCCACAGCTGAGCTGTGGGAGGTTTGGCACCTCTCCCCCTTCCTCCGGGTAGAAAAGCACTGCGGTGGGCGTGCGCAACACTTGGGTGCGGCGAGGCTGCGCGGCTCAGCTCTGCCGTGGGGCTCAGCACTGGCACGGGGGCAGACGCGCTCCTGAGACGGCGCTGGGAATGGTGTCCTGTCCTCGGGGCCGAACTGGGGAACACAGTGGTGGTGAGGACAGGGGGATGCTGGGGGAGAAAACGCGAAGCTGTCTGCTCCAGCTGCTCCCCCCTTGTCAGGATCCAGGTACCGAAGATGGGCAGAGAGGAAGGGGCTGTGCAGGCAGAGGCAAGGGCACAGGAGGAGGGGGCTGCCCCGGGCTCATGCTTCAGCTGCAGTCTCTCTGGCGCCTGGGGTTGCAGAGCAGGTTGTCTGAGCAAAGGTACATCTTCACAAATGCCTGCCTGGGCTGAACGTGATGCAGCTTCGCGGATAACACCCTCTGCTCCCCGTGTCCAGCTCAGCCCCGCGGGCAGCGAGCGGCTCCCCCAGGGCAGGGCACGATCCTGGGCAATGCCAGGGCAGCTGCTCACTGCAGCACCTGCGGGGAGGGTGGCAGCTCGTGTCCGGCAGGGGCAACGTGAGAACAAGTGGGGGGAAAGGCCACAGGTCCACCAACAGCGGCTGCTGGGGGCTGCGGGGACAGGCGGGGAGAGCCTGCGGCCAAGGGCGCTTCATCAGCATCGTCCTGCTGGGGTCGGCAGTGCTGCGGTGGGGCGGGTGGGAGCGTGTTGCCGTCTCCTTTCTCAGTGCTCTGATCTCCATGGTGACAAGGGGAACACGAGGTCCGGGTTTAAAATATGCTCTGCCGCCTGTTCTTCCCTCGGGCTGAGGAAGACAGAGAGACGAGGGTCAGACAGGTCAGACGTGAGCGGTGCTCGGGGGCACCAAGCCCTGCGGTGCTCAGTAGGTTGTGAGCCCGAGGCTGGGTGAAGGAGGGAGCTGTGCCCCAGGGCACCAAGGTGTGACTTAGGTACCAGCATGTAATGAGTGAAGGATGCTTCAGAGGTAACTTGTGGACTAAAGCAGGGAGCAGGTTTGGCTTTCTCTTACATGGGTACCCACTGGGAGTAACCCCGGTGCCAGCACAGCCTGTGGTGCCATGCAGGACTGGAGTCAGTGTCGCTTCCCCAGACCTACCTGACTGCTGAAAGGCTGAGCCTCGGTAGCCAGGGTCCTTCTGAAGCTGGATCTCCTTCAGGGAGAAGATGGAGACATCTGGGCAGAGGGGGCAGAGAGAGAGGGGTCAGTCCGGCCGGCTGATGGGATCGGGCGAGCAGGAGGGATGGCACTGCAATGCCGCACCTCCGCAGAGCCTTCCTCTTGGGCTCATCCCTGCTCTAAGTCACCCTGCCCCAAAACATTTGTGTTCTTGCAGCCCCCATGCTCCCACCCCACTCTGCTGCAGCAGCGCTTGGCTCCTCTGAGCAAGTAAAGGCAAGCGGCAACAGAAAAGACCTGGCTGCAAACCACAGCCCCCAGGCTGCCATCCACAGCCCCCAGGCCACCAACCACAGGCCCCAGGCTGCCAACCACAGCCCCCAGGCCGCCAACCACAGCCCCCAGGCCGCCAACCACAGCCCCCAGGCTGCCATCCACAGCCCCCAGGCCGCCAACCACAGCCCCCAGGCCTCACAGCCGCCTTGCTCCACGTCCCCCGGGCCGAGGGCAGCGCGCACTTACTGTCGGGCAGGAGGTGCACCCGCTCGCCCAGGCTCTTGAAGTAAGGGTGCCGCAGGGCTGCCTCCGCTGAAATCCGGCTCTTGGCTTCATACTGCAGAAAGCCCCAGAGAGAGGCGGTTACATTCACACTGCACGTGCAAATCGGTGTTCAGAGGGCGCTGCACAGGGTGTGTGTACACCGGTGTGCCTGCGTACGCTGTGCACACACTTGTGCAAGGGGTGCGCCCAGGCAGTTTCACGTGCTGCCTGGGTGATGGTGTGTCCAAACGTTGTGCATGCCACTGGGACATGCAGGCAGTCACCAGTGCTGTTGGCATGGGCACAAGGGACACCACACATGGACTGACCAAGGGAGTGCACTGCCCCGTCACACCTTACAGGGCTCCTCCTGCACTCTCAGCCCCTCTCCTGCCTGGCTCCAAAATGAGCACGAGGGCAGGCAGGGTACTTTACTCCACCAGATCCACTTGCCAGCCACCTGGGCCGCTCTACCACTTACCAGAAGGAGGTTCATCAGCAAGTCAATGCCTTCTGATTCCAGCCTGAGAAAAGGAGGAAATAAAAAGTGGAGCATTATTGCATCCGGGATATGTTGCAAGAGTCCCTGCAGGGGACACGGGGCAGATTGCACCTCCAGCACACGGCTGCATTTAGATGCTGCCAGCACCACATCGAGGAGATGACAGCGGTGTCCCCAGCTCCCGTTTACACCCCGTGCAATCCCACCGTGCCTTCTGCGTTGGTGCTGTGGGAGGTACCTTGGGGCGTGATTTATTAGCGGCTGAGCTCGGTACTGCGTGAAGTTGTAAGCCTTAAACTCCTCGTTGGATGTTATTCCCGGCCACGTGTCTTCTGTTGGGGTTCCTGGGAGGGGGAGAAAGGGAAACCTGTCGTGCTCACCGGCTGTGGGGCCAACAGCCATGGCAGCCCCCCGCAGCCCCGGCACCCCCTGCCTCTGGCCGGCAGCGCCGTGCCAGCTCCCCCGGGCGGCCAAGGCTGCGCCCCGGCCCCGCAGCCGCAGTCAGCCGCTGCCCTCAAGTGGGCGTTTGCGAGACAGCAGAAGACTCACCCAGCAGCCTGAAGATCAAGTGCAGCTCTTCCTTCACCGTGGAGCCGGGGAACATGGGCCGGCCGGTGACCATCTCGTAGTGGATGCAGCCAACACCCCTAAAGCGGCAGGAGGAGTGGTGGCATTAGTGAGAGAGAAACCCCAAGGATGCCGCACAAATAGCACGCTCTGAGGAGCCCCAGGGGACGCAGAAAACATCCCAGCGTCAGGGAGAGCCCACCACCCTCTGGGGCACCCAACGCCGTGGGCACGTGCAGCGCTGCACCACCAGCGGGAAGGGAATGCCCGAGGCGGGGGCTCGGAGCCCCTCAGGATGCTCAGCTGGCAGCCCTGGCTCACCACATGTCGATGGGCGTGGAGTACTCCGTGGAGCCCAGCAGGACGTCAGGGGGCCGGTACCACAGCGTGACCACCTCGTTGGAGTAGGTTTTGGTGGGGACCGACTTGGCTCTGGCCAGCCCTGAGGACGAGAGGGATGGGCATGAAGGAGCGGCGCCTTCTTTTGGGGCCGCGTTTTCCCCAGAGGCCGGGCAGCTCTGAGGACGTGGCCACATCCTGCAGAGGTGCTTCAGACTCTGCCAGGTAAGAAGCAGCAGCCAGGCAGAGCCAGCTTCAGGAGCATACAGAAAATTGTGTGGGGATCCTGAGCTGCTCATGAGGGTCCCCCCCATCCCTCCTCGCTCCAAGCTGCTGCCAGAGACCACCCGGCCTTTGCCTCTCCCCTGCCCCACCGACCGAAGTCAGCCAGCTTGAGCTCTCCCCTCTCATTGATGAGCAGGTTCTGGGGCTTGAGGTCTCGGTGCAGGATCTTCCTCCCGTGGCAGTAGGCCAGGCCCCGCAGCAGCTGGAACATGAAGATCTGCAGGGGCAGAAGGGGTTGGCACTCAGCCCTGGGGCACAGGCACCGAGAGGCTGAGGGACTCCCAGACTTATGGCCAGGAAGACCCCTGGAAGCTGGAGACACCTCGTAGAGACGTCCAGGCCTGGCTCACCTTCACATTGTGCACGTTCATCAGGTTCCCGCAGTTATCGAGGTACTGTTTGAGGTCATTGTCCTGCAACGAGAAGCACCCATCGGCCTCTCTGTCCCCCGGCCCCGCTACCCACCCGCAGGAGCGCAGTGCCCACCGGGACCCACCAGGTACTCGAAGACGAGGGTGAGGGAGCGCTCCGTGTGGATGATGTCGTGCAGGGTGACGATGTTGGCGTGCTTGAGGTTCTTCAGCAGCGACACTGCGGGGAGCAGAGGTGGGTTGGGGCAGCAGGACCCACGCATCACACACCGGTGGGATGCCCCCAGTCCGCCTGCATGGGACCTGGCACTGCTCACCAGGGCCATGATGAGGGAGAGCCCCCCGCGCCCTCACCTTCCCGGATGGCCGTGCAAGGCGCCCCTTCCTCGTGCTCCAGGCGGATCTCCTTCAGTGCAACGAGGTTTTCCGTCAGCTTGCTGCGCCCCTTGAAGACGGTGGCGTAAGTGCCCTGGGGGAGAGGGAGGAAACGGAGGGCATGCGGGCCATTTATCGGGGTGGCACAACGGTGATGTACCCTGGACCATTTGCAGGAAGGATAATTTGAAGCTAAAGGGCTCAAGTCCACAGCAAGACGTGGTCTAAAGAGTGCTAGGTATTAAAGATATTTGGCTCCAGTCTTCTGTGGTCATTTTAACCTAATTTAAATCCTTTGGGGGCCGGGGGAGGGGGTTAGCATCTCCTTACCTCTCCCAGTTTGTCCAGTTTAACATAGGTCTCCAGCTTCCCGAACCCGATATCCGACTGTAAGAGAAAAAGGAAAACATCCCTGGGAGGGATCCCATCCACAGAAGGATGAGCGCCCAAGGACACCGAGCCGTGATTATTTCAGAGGCAGATTGATCAAGGCAGGCGCCTGCACAACGTGGATTTGTGTCCTGCAGAAGAGGTGCAGGTGAGCCTGAGATCCATCAGAAAACCTCCACAGCCGATCGTGAAGAGCTGATGATGCCCTTTCTGTCGGAGAGGCCCTGGTGGGATCCTGCGGCCAACACCCAGCCCTTTTCTTGAGTGCTTTCCTACGTGCCGCTCTGTACTGCAACTCCCTTCACTTCTCTGTTTGCTCCTCAAACCAAGCGTGAAAGGGACATTTCCCCGTTTGGAACAGTGACTCGTTAATGTATTGCTGAACCTGCTCTCCTGTACCCAGTGAAAGAAAGGACAACCACTGCAAGGCAAGGGTTTTAGGTTTCACTCCTAGCAGACCCCTTACGCGGCACTTCTCTGCGGGCACACTGACACCTCCTCAGTTAGTCCGGGTCATTCACGTGCCGAGGCTGGGGATGGCTCCCAGCACTGCAGGCCCAAAGCCCAGGGAAATCTCAGCTCCTGAAGCTTAAACAACAACCCCTGCCATTCTCTTCTCCCTCCCGAGAACAGGCACGCCAGATCTGAAGACACCTGCCAACACTTCACCACTGCGACCGTGCCACTGAGCGCCCCGGGGCAGCAGGACACGTGCTTGCATGTTTGCAAACAGGACACCAGGTTTTGCACCTACATATGCTGATGCCCTGCAGTAAAGAAACTGAAATGCCGGCATTAGTGCAAAGGCTAATTCATTATTTATCAGCACCTGCATTTCAACCAGCAGAGGCTCCAGCACGAGGCTTTCCACCTCCTCCCCTTGGAAGGAGCGGGGCTGGAAGGGAGGCCAGGTGTGCACAGAGCTGGGTGAAGGAATGCACGGGCCTGGGGATCTGCACAGCAGCATGCAGGGGTGGTATGGGGAAAGGATGTGTGTGCACACACACAGGTGCAAATGTGCATGGGGCACGTGGGAATGTATTGCTGGGAGTGTGCAGAGAGGGATTTGCAGTGTGTATGTCAGTACAAGGGAGCTTGCACAGGGGGATGTGCACAGGGTGGGTGGCAATTGGCACGTGCATCTGCTGGCTGCGGTATGCACCAAGCGAGGTGCTGTGCCAGCACTGCTTGCTCTGCACATGGAGACTTACGAGGGAAGCCCGCCGGGACATCCGGCTGAGGGGCTTGGGGAACTCCGGGCTCTCCATCTGCAGCTTCTGCAAGAACTCGGGGGGCAGGCGGATGTCCATGGGCAGGGAGAGGCGCTTGCTGACATCCTGCGGAGAGGGGCAGGAGAGTAGGTGATGAAAGCACCTGATGAAAGAGACTTCCAAGGGGCAGTGCCCTCTATCCAGAGCTGACATCAATGGCAAAGAAATAGGGACAACACCCATAGGACCCTCAGTCAGGGGAAGAGGGAAGGTGTGTGCATGGGGATGCGCTCTGGGCTTTGTCGGGTACCATGGACATGCTGAGCACACCTGTGAGGGCATCAGGGCTCTGAGACCACCAGATTCCCACGAATTGAGCACTGGCTTTTCCAGCCAGCAGGCAGGTGACAGCCAGAATTGGCGACGTCCCTCCTGCCCCCCAGCAGCACTTGCCTCCATGGAGAAGCGGCGCTGGTTGTTGTTGCGGTAGCGCACGGCCATCGGGGACTGGCCTTCCACCTCGGAGGGGGAGATGGGGGCCGTGTCAGCTCGGAAGTCCCTGCCCAGGTGATCCAGCTGCAGGTGCCCTTGAGCCAGGTCTGAGGACAAAGAGAAAGGACAGCGAGGTGATGGAGTGGCAGAAGTACCAGCACAGCCCTCGCCTTGAGGAAATGGGAGCAAGGCAGGAGGTCCTGTGGGAAAATCCTATTTTGTCTACACACCCAGAGGCAATACCTGCTGTTTGCTACAGGCTCCTGGTGCATGAGTCAGTATTTATCTCAGCTTCCCAGCCTTATCTTTACTAACGTCACCTTAGACAAAACACAAATTGTGCTATAGGGACACCTAGGTGCCTGACCACGGCTCTGGATCCCTCTGTGCTATGTCTGTACTAAAGCAGAACGTAGAGAGCCCTGTCTCCAGAGAGCATACAAGGATACAAGGGTACCTAGTCTGCTGCAGGAACCACCACCACTAGCAGACATCAGGGCACTTTGCTCCAAGGATGTGACTGATGCTCAGCAGAAGGTGTTTGGGATTAAAGGCTACAGTCCTTTATTTCAAAACAAAACACTCCGAGCTTTCCTGCCCCAACCTGCTGCACTTAGCCACATGTGCCATCATCCCGACAAACACAAAATCCCTCTTGAAAACCAAACCAACTTAGAAAAATCACTCTCCTCTTGGGACTCCAGGTGTGAAGCCTCATCATGCCCAAAAAAACCTGAAAGGAGCAAGAAATCAGAACAAAATAAACCATTGAGCTCCCTCTGGCCTCCGGTTTGAGGCTTGCGCCTAAAGCTCCTTACTCAGTAATTAACGGCTGGCTGGTAGGAAGTGGGTTCCCTGATTCATGGGGAGGCAGCAGCAACTGGGTGTACTGGGACAGAGGCAGTGCTAACTGGGCATACTGGGACAGAGGAGGCAGCACTAACTGGGTATGCTGGGACGGAGGAGGCAGCGCTCTGTAGGCTGCACGGAGGCCATCCCTCCCTGCTATGCCTAGAGCAGATTTCAGCGCCCGATCGCACCGTGCTTGGGCAGCCAGCGATGATCTCACTGCTGAGGACAGGAGAAGGAGGGCTGGGACCTGGCCGCAAGTTGCTCATCTGATGGATGAGAGGTGGCAGGCAAGTGACCTGGGAAAAGATGTGGTTTCCTGCCATGGGCATGGGGGAGAAGGGGACCTGCAAGCTGAGGGACGTGGATGCCTCTACAAATGGCCTGCACTCACAGGAGGGGTGCAGCCCATGCCAGGGGTCCCCCCAGCACCTGAAACTGTGCCAGGAGATTTTGTACGGGTGGGCAAGGAGGCACAGAGCCGTCCCTTCTCCCAGCACTGCTGTGGGTCTCTGGTCCCTGTGCCTTTCTGGCCATCTGCCTGTGCAGGAGCAGCTAGGAAACCTACCCTGAAATAAGCACAGGTACAGAATTAGCATGGATCAATTAAACCGGATAAAAGCTTTTTAACTTGTTCACCTCCTAAGCAAATTATCTGAAACAAAACCAAAGGCCATTTAACATCTCGCCAGAGTTCAACTAATCCACTTTAAAAGATAGTTTGGGAGAATTTGTGCTGGTTCCTCAAGCCCAAAGTCCTGGTAAAAGATGCAGCCTGTCCCTAGAAGGCACAAGGTCTGTCCAAACCAGCAGCCCACCAGCTCTTCATCCACAAAAGCACCCGAGGCAAAGCCCAAAGGCAGGACAACAAACCGGCCTCCCAGTGCATGTGCAGGGCGACAGGACACAAAAAAGCTGCGAGCTACCACAAGATGAAAAAAGGACCTAAAACTACACCCAGGACTCGCAGAGGGGAATGGTGCCCCGGGGCCAAAGGGAGGCAGGATGTGCCCATCCAGCCCTAACAGTGTCCCTGACCCCAAGTCCCACGGGGCTGGCATTGCCCCAGGTGCCCAGGACCTCACCGGGTGCTCACAGGAGGGGCCGTGGTGCCATGGGCGTGCAAACCGAGGGCCTGTCTGGTTCTGCTCGGCGTTTCACGTGGCTTGCAGTGAGCCCTGACACCCTGTGAATAATGAGGCTGCATGGGATATCAAAGCAAATTAAAGCGAGACCGCAGACACGGCGGCAGCCTTTGACGAACCTCCTGCCTTTTTTTTTTTTTTTTAATAAATATATTTAAACACTGTCTCTGCCAAAACAAGCTTTGATCTCCCAAGGAAAGGGGCCAGAACCCTTCACTCCTTGCCTGACTTATAACTTTTAATTACTTTGCTAAGTGTGAACTCTCCTCTCACAGCTCTGTTGCACTCATGAGGCAGGGCTGCACGCAGATCTGGGATTATTCATCCTCCTTCCTCCCCCTCATCCTCACTTCTTTGTGGCTGTGAGCTCCAGAGGCCAAATTTTGGCTCTGATTTATGCCATTTGAGCTGGGACTTATGCCAGCTTCGCAGCCCTTTTTTTGGCCTCAGAGGACGGACCAGGCCGTGGCTGCTCTGGGGCCAAACAGCTCCAGGCACAGGCACAAGCTGCTGCTGAGCACCACCAGCTCTTATCAAAGCAAGTGGGAGCCACCAAGACCCAAAACCTCGGTAGACCCAGAGTACGGAGTAACTGGGGAGGACCAGGAGAGAAGCAAAGTGCCCTGCCTTCAGCCTCCAGGGGAGCTGGAGCAGCCACGGTGAGGTAGATGCGGAGATGGTGCTGGCTCTTGTCGAGGTTCAGATACTGCCCAGGGCCCAGCCTGGGCTCTCCATAACCCAGGACCTTTCTGCCACCCAAGCAGAGGCCGTGCTGGTGCCCAGGGCAGAGACACGGCGGGGTGGGAGCATGCAGGAGGCCCCAGTGGGCTGCCAGAGCTCTGGGCCCAGCACCCCTTTGGGCATCGCCGGGCTCTGCCAAGGTGACATTGCCCGCGACAGGAAGTGTCTGTGCTAAAAAGCTGTTTGCCTTTCCATTTGCTGGCTCTGTTTCTCTCGGACCTCCTTTTATCAGCCTCCGTGGCCGCCAGCGAGGACGTGGGAACTGGAGGCTGGGGAGGACGGGGCTGGGGACCCCACTGCAGCTCGGGGCGGGGGAGGGCAGGTGTCCTCCCATGGGACATCCTCGCCTTGTCCCCCTGCCAGAGCAGCTCTGCATGTGCAGAGCATCTCACGAGCAGTCTGCTGCTTCTCCCCAGGGCCAGGGTCAGGGCCAGGCCACCCGAGCTCAGGGCCTGCAGACAGTTGTGACCTCTGAGCGCTGATAACCTGTGATTCCTGATGCTGGTGGGGGATACAACCTGCAAATGACTCCCTGAGGGGCTGTGCGAGGTGATGAAAGAAAAAACATGACGTGCTGATCTCTGCTGTGAGCAGTACCCTTCGTGTGCCCCCCCCCCCCCCAGCCCAGACAGCTCCCACAAGCTCCAAGCCCCCAAGGCAAACCCCACAGAAGAGTGGCTTGTACATAAACCCCATTCTCCATTCTTATCCCCTCCAGCACCCCCAAAGTGATCCTGCTCCCCTACACAACCAAAGCACCCCCACCAAGCCCCCCCCAGGGTTACTGCTGCGGGGGGAGCGCTCCCAACCATAACAAGGTGGGCACAAAATGGCCAGGAGATACCTCAGACAGATGTGGTCACCGGGGCTCTCCAAAAACAGCCTCAGCACTGGGATTAAGGGCGCCGTGGGGGTGACCCTGGGGGCTGTTCACACCTCAGGGGTTACAGCGGAACGGGGAAATGGCCTCTCCAACAGCCTCAGCTGGCATGGCAGGGATAATGAGCCCGGGCTCAGCCATCCCAGAGCCGAGGTACCCCGAGGGAGGCAGCAGCAGCAGCAGCTGTCAGCGCCCGGCGCTTTCTTAGCCTCGCACCATTTCATCCTCATGGCTTCTGCGCATCTAATTAAGGGCTCAAGTCTAATTATAGCCCCAGCTGCTTGCTAGGGCGTGAGGGGCGGTGTGTGTGCGTGTGAGGAGCAGGGAAGGAGGCTGCGGAGGGGTGCTGCTGAGGGTGGCTGGGGTGTCTGGAGGGGTATGAGGGGTGTCAGGAGCCACAGGGGTAAAGAAAGAAAGGCAGCTCTGCGTTGGCTTACTGCATCTCGCCTTTGAAGCAGGCTCGCTGGCAGAGATGAGCCCTCCCTGCCGGGCCAGCCACGAGTGCCAGGCAATTACATCACGGCCTCGGCCCCTGCTTGCAGCAAAAGTTTCTAGCAATTGCGGCTGCAGGGTGAGGGGATAAAAAAACAAAAATTAAACATGGACATTACCTGAGCAGAGCCCAGGGCAGCAACACATGAATGGGCTGGCCCAGACAGAGCTGTTTTTTTGGTAGGAGGCGGCAGCCTTTCCCCTGCTGTGCCCGCAGGAGCCAGCCCAGCCTGCCCCAGCCTGCCGGGAGCACTGCTCAGCACCGCTCGGGGAAGGGATGAGCACCACCACGCTCGCAGGGCTGTCAGCCCTCAACATCTCCAGCACCTGAAAGGAGACGGCTGCAGGTCCGGGAGGAAGCTCAGTGAGCCCCAGGTACACCCTACGTGCACCCTAGGAGCTCCAGGTGGACAGACAGCAAGGTTGCTGGATGTGGTGGCAGCGGGTGCTGGCAGTCCCGGGGGGCTCGAGCATCACCGTCACTTTGGGGTGGGCAGGAGGAGATCCCACACTTTCTCACCCTCCTCCTTAACTGCAGATGTGTCATTCCTCTCTGCTTTGTGCAAATACCTGTCCCTCCTCGAGACTTGCCCTGTGCAGGCATAAATCTCTCTACAGATCAGGTTTAATAACAAGGTGTTGCTAATCCTGCCGCACAGATGGGGAGAGGAGCGCAGACAAAGGGGCAGCGGCTTTCCACGTGGCGGGGGCCGGGGGCTCCTTACCTTCATTCCTCTGGTTGTTGAGCTGGTTGAACTGCTCCGTGAACTCCGTCAGCGACTCCTCGATGGTCTCCGTCCGAGGAACCGAGAGCGAGAACCTCCGCTTGAAGTTTTTCATCTTGTTCATTTTACCTCGTGCCCTGAGGGATGGCAGAGCCCTGCGGGGGAGGGGACGGAGCTGGCTGTGGGGTGCAAGGGGGGGACAGACCCCCAGACCCCCAGGCACCAGGGCCGGCAGCACCCAGAGCTGCACGTCCCTGCTGGGATCCCTGGGCATCCTCTGTGCCTGAGCCCCCAGGGAAATCAGGAACCTCGTGTCACTGGGTGCTGACTGTGGTCAGGAGGTGCACGGGGCTTTTTCTGAGCTAATTGTCAGAGATGAGCCCAGGGCAGAGCTGTGGACACTGAGTCACGGGCGTCAGCACAGGGCATGCCTTGGAGCATGCTTGGAAACTCCAGGAATGCTTGGAAAGGGGAAAAGCATGGCAAAAGCAGAAGGAAAGCAGGAAAGAATAAACAGTGAGAGCAAAGACACCCTCCCAGGCAGTCTGGTCTCCCTGCTCTGCCCTTGCACAAAAAACTCCCCGAGCCAGCAGCAGGGTGCTGGGGGGAGCCAGGGGGTCCCTTCCAGGGGAGATGCTCCGAGTTCGGCTTGTTCACAAGCTCTTCATTGACTCAGATCTGGTACAGGCGCTGGAATCTCCTTAGCCGGAGATCTGATTAGAGCAATAAACCCCTTAAAGGAAGAAAACCCTCAAGGGACACATGGTGAAGCATGCTGTGCCCGAGCAGCCCCACGAGCAGGCTGAGGGGCCTGGCTCTGAGTGTCTCCACCTTGCCCTCCTGCCAGGCTCGTCCTGGTGCTGGGAGCGGGCAGGACAAGAGCTGTGTGTGCCGGCTGGCTCCGTAGCACCAGCACCACTGTGCTCAGGACTTGTTCCTCCTGCCAGGCACAGACCTAGTAAATGGCCATCACTCCCCAGAGGTGCCGACATCAGGGGTCTCACCCCCATCCAGCCCTCGCAGACCCCAACCCATCTCCCAGGGTATTTCCATTTGACAGCACCACACTCCTTTAACGCTGCTCTCCTCACCCAGCAGCCCAAGAGGGGATTTTAAGTAAGAAATCAGCCCTCGGTACCCAACGGGCACCCACAGCTACCCGGAGGGGGGCTCCTTCCCGCACCCCACACCCTGCGAGCCCGGCAGCCCCCAGCCCCCTCCGGGCCACGAGCACGAAGCCGCCGCGGTCGCATTCCAGACGGATGCGCTCAGCCGCAGCATCCGCAGCCAATGCATCGCGTCGCCAGGGCGACGGGAACACTTGGGCTGACATGCCTGCATCTGAAGGCTTAAAAGATTACTGGCAGCAACATAAACACTGCTGGCGTGGCTGCCACGCTCGGCTGCGAGGCACGGCCTCCCGCGGCGGATGCAATCCCCCGAAAACCCTTGGGATTATCCTTGGGATGCACCCAAACGCTGGTGACCCGCTCCCCTCGAGCACCCCGCTCAGTGGGAGGCCCCGCTCACCTCCCACCCTCAGGGATGCAAAACCCTAAAGCTGAAGGCCCGCGGAGCTTGCATATGCGGGGGTATTTGGCTGGGGGTGGGAAGAGAGGCCAGAGGCTGCTTTGAGTTGCAAAGTGAGCAAGGAGGTTGCCAGACGCATCCACTTCGGGCCTCAGACATTTAAATGTTTTCTCAGCTCTACAGGAACAGGCGTTGACAACAAGAAGCTGACGCTAATGAATGCTGCATTAACAAAGTCCCCACGCTGGTGCTTTTCTCATGGCCAACAATAAAATCTCCGAGCAGCCTTGCTCCGCCTGAAGGGCAGGCAAAGCTTTGGAGACCGCTTTCCCAGCCCACGGCTCTGATCCGGCTCCTCACCTCGCAAACTGAGCAAGTTTTACCCTAGGCACTGCCTGGGCACTGTGAGTGGAAGTGACACTGGTGTCACCCAAGGAAGTAAACTGGCCTGAAGAGCTCTGCTCCAGCCGGGCACTCAGACACTGCTCAAGCAGCACGTGGACGAGGTGCAGATGCTCCTGAGCTCCCAGATTAGCAGGCAGGGAGCAGGGGAGATCCGTGCTGCTCCCAGCAGGTACATCACAGGCTCTAACAAGAGAAAGTCCCCACATTAACCTCCAGCTAATCTCAATGATTATTCTTTAAAAAAATGAGAGCATCTGCAAGTTTCCTCACACCTCAGGTGCGGGCTGTGCTCACAGACTGCAGGCTGGCAGCATCCTGAGCCACCCTTTGGGCACTGCAGTTACCTGCCTTCAGCTGGGCACTGCTCACCCCACTGTCACCTCCCCACAGGCTCCGTGGGCACTGCTGGCACCTTTGGGATCTGCAGCCCCTTCCTTCGGCAGGAGCACCCTCCTGGGACTGGGGGCTGCTGCACCCCTCCAGCACGCCCACCGTGCCCGGTGGCAGCGGTCACCCCACTGTGCTGGGGACAAAGCTCTGCCCTGGCAGGAGGGGCATGGGATGGTCGGAACAAGCTGCACGGCAGGACCAGAAGGTTGGGGAAGGTGCTGAGCACGAGCTTCACCCTCCAGGCAACCCCACAGCCTCCAGAAAGGCCTTTGACTCCAGGACTGGGGAAGACGCAGGGAATAAAATGGGAAAGGGCGCATTCCATCTCTTCCCTCTTAATAGTGTGAGTAGTCAGAAGGCAAGCACCTTAGCACTGACAAAAATCCGTGCTCCAGATTGCTCTGAACCCTTCCCCTCCCTGCCATCAGCAGGAGTACCAGCAGCTACAGGCTGCTAAATATAAACCTCCTTGGAGAGGAAGCTGGGTGGGGGAAAAAATAGCACCAGGAACGCCAGCTACCTCTGCTGCTCTGCGCGAGCCTGCCCTGCGCTCGTTATCTTTATGGCTCCGTGTAATTGTGGCTGTTCTTTCCACGCAGCCCTGGACCTGCTTGGCATCTGCTGATGGGGTTCACATCAAAGTGTTTGTCAGGTGGATTTTATGGGCTTGTTCTATTCTTAGCCCTCCACGCCTGCCTGAGAGGAGTTTGCTCTGTCCCACGGGGCCGCTCGGACCCGGGTGCCCCACGGCTGGGATTCAGCCCCCCCCGCAGCAGCGGTGGCATCCCACGTCCTGCCCCTGGGTGCACGCACACTGCAAGGGCGGAAGCATCCCATGGGGTACGAGGGGCTCTGTCCCCCCCCGGGGAGGGGAGTAACCTGCTGCTGCATTGCTTTAGGAGGTTTTGGGAGAGGGCATCCCCTTCACAGCTACAGGGAGCCACACAGCCTGCTCCCACGGCACAGATTTCCAAGGAATTGTTGCTTGCAGCCGCCTGTTTCCCCTGAATTTTAGCAGCAGTGCACTAAAGGAAGCAGGGGCACTTACTGGCTTGCTGCGAAAGTGACACTTGGTAAGCAGAGCGATGAGATCACTCGTTTTACAGCCCCGAGGCTCTCAAAGCTCCCCGGGAATGAGGACAGCCCCTGGCCGGAGGCACCTCGGGGATGCAGGACGGCGGCTGACTGCCGACATGCCGAAACACGACGTGGCGCGGTAGGGCACGCAGGGGAGAAGCGATCTAAAATGGCAACGAGGAATTTAGGCATCGACAGGCAAAAATGAAATCACTCAGCCTGGACTTTGGCCAAGAAGCGGGGATTAAAGCCAGCCGCGTGAATGATCTGCATTTACTGTAATGTAGTCAGATAGTAAATACTTGGCTAAAACACTTCAAAGAGCCCAAAGCTGAATCCCGTCAGGAAAGCTAATCACACGCTCAAGACGAGATGTTAACAATTCCTTAAACGCCACGTTCGGAGCCACGTTCGCTGCTCTAGCACCGACTGCGCTCGCTATTTTTCAGCGAGCTATTCCCACAGGCATTCGGGCTGCGACTCTCCCCACGAACCTCTCGCATTTGTTCAGCGAACCCCCCTGGCTCTCTGCCGGGAAGCCAAGAGGCAGGTATTTTCGGCACCGACAAACCATCTTCAGCATGTGGAGCTCTCCCCTTCCTCCTTCAGCGCATTGCAGAGGCTCGGAAGCAGGGCTTTCAAGCCACAACCACTTTATTGCTTCTCACAAATAAGTCTCTCCATTTGTGTGTGTGTGTGGTTGCCATTTTAACAGACTCCTGCCCTCATTTCCCAGCTGACAAGGTGGAAGGCTTGGAGGGAATCGTCTGCTTTTTTTTTTTTTTTAACCCCCCACCCCCCCAAGAGATTAACAGTTGTGTTTACAAGGCAAAATGAACAGTCCTATTCAGCAGTTCCAGCCCATGCTCCTAGCTGTTGGGTAGCATTGATTCGTTCCTGCAAGAATCGGGGAGATGGGGAATTCTGCTAGAGGAGCCCTGTTTGCTCTGCAAACACGGCTATCGTGCAACGCCGCGTGTGGCAACAGGGCTGAGCAAACACCGTGCCGAGGCACCAGTTGAATACGTGCCCCTGCTCACATTGCAACGCCTGGAGACCGAAGTTGGAGTGACCAAGAGCTCAGCAGAGCAGCCCTTGAGCCCTCTCCACCCAGCAGCAGGAGCCGTCCCCGCTTCGCTCCCAGCACGAGCCCCGGTGCAGAGGGAGGGCAGGGAGAAGCGGTGTGAGAGTGGCTCCTCCATGGGACACATCCTCCACAGCTTCCTCCTCCTCCTTCTCTGCTCTCATGGCCTTACAGGGCCAAAGCCACGTCCTTGGAGGTGTGCTGAAGGGAACAGGGAGAGATTCAAGGCTGGGAGTCAGGCAGAAACCACAGCTGGCATTGGGGACAACTCCAGCAGACATTGGGGCGATGCCGAATTTGCTGCAGCAGCTGGGAATCCCAGCAGGGCAAGGGCAGGGAAGGATACCAGCCCCTGACCACCAGATGGATGCCTCCCCAGCTGCTCAGCTGTCGGCACAAATTCCTCCCCAGGGTAACGAGCTCCCAGCCACTCCCTCCCCGGGAGGGATGCCACAGAGCCCGAGCACCAAGAAACATTGGTTTGGAAGGATGGAGCCACTCTGAGCTTCACTGAGAACCAGCACAGCCCTGCAGAGAGGGAGCCGTGTCCTGGCAGCCTCTGGGACATGCAGCAGACCCTGCCCACCCCACATCTGCCACCAGGAGCCTTTTCCATGAGGCTCTTTGCAGCAATGACAACCAAAAAGGGGAGAGATGAGGAGAGAGAGCAAGGCCAGCTCTCCTCCTGCACACTCCCCTCCCATTGCTGAGCTCCACTGCGCGGGGGCCCTGACATTTCCCTGCCACACAGGAAACAAACCCCCGCAAGGAGGTCGTGGTCCCGCAGGGAGGGAGGGCAATCAATTCCTATTAATCCATGGGAGCCCTGTAGCAAACAGCAAGCCCATCATCCCAGGGCAGAGACCGCGCTGGGCATGATTGGAAAGGAAACTTCAGGTCTCCAGGGAGTCTGCCCACACTTGGGTCACAATTTTTCTCTCTCCTGTACTGGCTTCCATGATTACGACAAATGCAGTGCACCAGGAAGGTGATTACAGCGGCCAGGAGTTCGCTGTCCTCTCTTCTCACATCTGCTGATCAGGGGAGGCTTGGGAGGAAAAATGAGCCCGTAGCAAGTGCACAAGGCTGGCTCCCACCCCAGCTCTGTCTCTGCATGCCTCGCCTTCCCCAGCTGTAGGTCAGGAATGATGAGGCATCCTTCCTCCCTTCTCATTTCTTTGCCTCCTCCTTGGTCACAGGACGCTTGCTGGCAGCAGCCTGGTTTGTGGGGTGCACAGAGGGCTTCCACCCTCCTCTCCCCAGCAGCTTCCCTCACTGCAGCGCTGCGATGGTGCCACGGGACGTCGTTGGAGAGGAAACAACAGCACAAGTGGGGCACCAGCCACACGGAACACGTACAGCCCTGAGCCCAAACACACAAAGACATCCTGGGAAGGTGAAGACTACAGACAGCTTCCCGCAGCCCCAGCCTCTGCAGAACTTACAACCTGTGCCTGATGCACGGCTGGGAGCAGGAATCGCCGCTGCTCTGCTCGATGCAGCTCTACTCGTGGTTGTCTCAGTGCCGACAATGAGCCCAGTAACAGGAGCACACAAAGGAGGGTTGTTCTGCCTCCTGCCGTGCCCGCAGCCCTGCGTGGCACAGCTGGCAGCTCTCCCTCGGCTCTTCCCTCCCCGGCCCATGGTGAGATCAGGGCAGCGCCCAGGAGGGCACTAAAATGCCCCTCATTATTCTGGCAGCCACGAACACTGGGTGCTTATTCCCTGGCAGAGGACAACCTGAGAGAAGTGTCCAGTGTTCGGCTGCATCAACAATAGGCTGATAACAAGCAGCTCATCCACTGCAGCAGAACCTCAATGCCTGCCTTGTTGCTGCCTGGAAGCTGTGCGGAGCCACCCAAAGGTGCCCGTGCCAGCATCCCTCTGGTACTGCCACTGTCTCCAGGGGACGAGCAGCCCAGGCTCGCAGCCGGTGTCCGTCAGCCCGTCTCCCCTGCTCCAGCAGATGAAGTGCTGCTGCTGCTTGGCACCAGCTGCAGAGCAGATCCACAGGACAAGCAGTAGACGCACAAGTCTCGGCCCAACTGCACGACTTTCCCTGTCTCAGAGCCAGCCAGGGTTGTGCTGGGCTCCAGGGGATGCTCCCACTGACGCTCATCTTGCAGTTGAGGTTGAATTTGCTGTCAGCTGGGCACTCAGAGCACATGTCCCACTGGCAGCGCTCACTGTGACGGCAGCACTGCCCCACGGTGCCACACCACGACCAGGAGACCCGGGCTGTAATGAGCTGTCTGGAGGCAAAGAGCCAAGCTGGGGCTGCCAGGGCAGCAGTGCTCTAGAGCTCGGGTGTGTTCCTGGAGGTGCTGCTGATCTGCCGCAGGACATTTAGCTATTGTCACCTGTTTTCCATGAACCACGTTCTCCTCTCATCCTTTTCCTGCCCAGCAGGCTTGTCCTTGCATCTGCCGAGTCCCTTGCGCAGCGAGTAGCTGCTGTGATGGCAGCACAAGTAATTACTGGAGAGGAACACTCGCAGCAAAAGCCAGCCTGGCTCTTGCCTTTTATGACACTCAGCTGATTACTGGCTGACAGTTAACTAACAGCACCCAAGCTGCACCCCAGGCAGGTTGGCTCTTCCTGCTGTGCCACCAGGACCTCACTGGGACACCCACCGGCTCCTTAGGAGCCCCTTGAGACCCAGGCTCCTGCACTGCCCTCTCCCAGCACGTCCCAAAATGAAAAAGAGGCCTCTGAATATAGAAGTACAGACAAGAAAGCATTCACCAACCCCACTGAACGCTCCTGAAGTGCCAACCAAACGCTGTCCCACCCCACGGCTGGCAGCCAGAGGTCCCAGGCAGCTCAGAGAGACATCGCAGGGGGGGCCAGCTTCCAGCTGCCCAAGTCGCTGTCAGCAGCACAAAGCCCCTTCTTTTCTCTCCCAGGAGTGTTTAACCTGCGGCTCAGGCTGTCAGCACCTGCCCTGCCTTACTGCCAGGTGGGAGGAGGATCCATGCAGGAGGAGATCCCTGGCGCAGGAGCACCGAGCCCCTCCGAGCCTCCCCCCAGCACACCTGCGGCTCCATCCCGCTGGAGGAAGCTGCGCCACGCTGCCACCCACACCCTCACCCGGCACGGGGTACGCAGGGTCTGCAGGCTTCTTAATTGCTGTTTTCTTTCCTTTTCTTTTTGTAATTGGAGCTTTCATTCCCTCCCCAGCCCACACAGAGCTCCCCAGGCTGCGAGCTCGTACGCTGCTCTGCAATTGCCGTGCAGCCGAGCTCGCGGAGAGCCAGGAGTTCCTTTCCTGCAGTGGTCACAGGAGCAGCTGTCTCCCTACCAGAAAATACTGCAATTTTCCTCCTGTGACCCACAACTTCATCTACCACCCGAGCCCTCTCTTCCTGGCACAGGGCTACGAGGAAGGCCCCCAGCGAGGGCTGGGGGAAGCCCATCCTTCAGCACGAGGCAGGGGCTCAGACCTGCTGCCCATGGCCATGACCACCGCGGCCGGTGCCACGCTGCCTCTGCTCCAAAAGCCGTGCTGGGGGAACCACACAGCCTTGCCCAGTCCCCTGCTGAAGGCATTCCTGGGAGGGTATTTAAGGAAACAAATTACATCCTGTACACCCGATGCCACATTTCTCAAATTCCACGCAACTACCTCAGAGGAAACGGAGGGGGACAGCAAACAGCACGCACCAAAAAGGTGGAGAGAAGAAACAAGGGCCAGACTCCCACAAAAAGCCTTACCGGGGGGACCGTGGCATCAAAGGGTCTCGACAGGACCTCATTTCCCAGAGAAAATGGTTTTAACAAAGCCAGAAGTCCAACGTTCGTAAGGAGCACCACCACAAGCACTCAGCAACGAGCAGCTCGGCTCTCACCGTGCGTTTTCGCAGACAGAAGCGCATGGAGTCCAGCTTGCCGTGCTCTGCTGCCACGAACCTCACTTCCAGACCGTCCCTCTGCCCGTCACACTCCCCACCCACTGCAAATACCTGCGTCTGTGCCGCTCAGCCCCCCAGGCAGGCCATCGGGAGGTAAAACACCGCTTTGTGCGCCCAGCCTGGCACTGGGAGGAGGAGCTGCGGAGACTCCGCAAACAGCTCCATGGGGGATTAAGGCGCCTTCCTCCCACCGTGAGCTCAGACCCAGGAGCTCCTTGGAGCCAACCCCGCTAATAAAGCAGCCCCACACCATGCTCAGAGGGATCTTTCTGCAGCAACAGGAAAAGAAATGAACGAAAGGAGCCAGTGTTCCTGAACTATTGCTCCCCACCGCGGCACCAGCTGCCGGGGGGGTTCTCCCCAGCACTGCACCCCGGAGCAGTGGTCCCACCGCTCGGCATTAGGCACGTAAAACTCTTTGCAGCAGGGTTTCAAATCTGTTTTATTTAAAGCTCCGGAACAGTCACATGATAACAAGGTAGTGAGCAAACACTGCAAGTCTGCTTCCCTGCCAAGGATTGCGCTAATCTGGTATTTAATCTTAAACCAGTTGTGCACCCATCCTCGGAGGGCTCTGCGCACGTGTGCCTGTGCGTGTCTTGCTCAGAGACGCAGCCACACAGGTAGGAGCACAACGAGCCAACGCTCGAGGAATCGGAGGATTTCAAAGCACAGCACAGGCTGTAATTACTCCTGGCACCCTCGTCTCCTCCAGAATGGGAGCAGCGATGCTGCGAGCTCTTTCAGCCCCTCCTTACCAGGGCTCCTGCAGTGGTGCTGAGCCCCAGCCGGGGGCAGTCGTGCAGGTGGGCAGCACTGCGGGGCTGGGGGGGTTTAAGCAGCCCCCCGAACCTGCAGGTGTTTGCTGGGGGTCCCAGTGAGATGGGTTACGAGGCACCGGACTCTGCAAGAGCTTGGTGGTGCTGCCTGGGTGCTGGGCTCCCCTGCACCCCCCCTGCCCAGCCCGAAGCTGGCAGCTTTTGCCTGTGCTCTGAGAAGAGCCGAATGTCCCTTCCTCTCCTCTCCTCTCCTCTCCGGGCTTCTCAGATCTCAGTGCTGATACAGCCGCAAGAACACCGCGCGCCTTCTTTCTGCGCATGAAGCACTTTGCAAAGAGCCAGGGGCTGGGCAGCGCAGTGAAAACCAGACATTGTCTGGGCCACACGCAGGGAAGGAATAACGCAGAAACAAACAGACTTTCACAGTAGCAAATGTCTCAGGGAACAACCAGTGCAAGCAAACAAAGCGGGTCCTCGGATGGTCCAGCTCCAGCTGGGATCCGAGCACAGCAATCGACAGGAGATGGGCAGCTCCCCATGCCTGAGGTCTGGGGGTTGCCAACCAGGTTGTGCCCAGACCCCAAAACCCTTCTCAGTGACGGGCTTGCCCTCTCCACCAGCTTCCAGAGGAAGAGCCAGGAGAGCAGAAAGGCAGGAGACTGGTGCGAGATGCAGCAAGCTCCCCGTGCTTTGCTCCTCATCCTGATGTCCCCAGGTGTCTGCTGGCAGCCCAGGACGAGACGTGCCAGCAGCCCAGACTGTCCTGCTACGTCCCAGGTGCTGCCTTCCCCGGAACCCCACTGTCCTGCAGTGCCCAGAGGAAGCCGTCCTGCTGCAGCTACCCCCCACCACTGCAGCATTTTCGTGTTAAGCCCCACTCCGACCTGCCTGGATACCAGAGGGAGATATCCCAGATGTATAAACAGATTAAACATGCCTCAGTGCCTGCGAACCTCTGCTCACTTCCCTATGGAGGGCAACATTTCATGCATATCTGGGAACTCAGCGAGCGCTCACTGTTTAGATAAACCTTGTTCCTTATTAAACTGTAAATAACATCTGCTTTGCCAAGCCAAGCCCCAGCTCGGCGTCCTGAAAGCTGTGATGTCAGTCATGAGAATGGCAGACAAAGCAAGTGCAGTTGGTGGTTTTCAACAGACAGAATCTCTATTTTTTGAACCTCGTTTTCCCCTCCCATCCCATCTCTTCCCTCCCAAGCCACCTCCCTGCTCCTCTTTCTGAGCCACCATAACTCTTGTTGCAGGCTGGCTCGGGCTCCCCCAGCCCTGCCGTCCTTGACAAACTCGATGCATTTTTCTGCACAAGCCTTGGCAAAGGGGGAGATAACAGAGCACAGAATGAGATAAACAGAGGGGGAGAGAGGGAGGGAAGGAGACCTGCAGGAAAACACACGGCTGGACTCACCAGTCCTGGGCACTGCTAGGGAAAGAGAGGTGCTAGTGGCTGCTGGCTGACCTTGGCCTGCTGTCCCTACAACCTGTAGGACACCTGAAGTCCTGAAACAATTTCAGATGTTTCCCCCAAAAATCAGAGCACGCCCGCGTGGCGCTCAGCAACAGGCTGCTAGAGTCAAGGGGGCTCCAGGCTCAGAAAGGGAGATGAGAAGGGACTACACCAAGCAGGAGTGCTCAAAGCTCGCTCACTTGTGTCCAGTCCTGCTCCTCTCCTGCCTCACAAACCGATAAGGTGAGTGCTTCCAGAAACCACTCGAGATAAGAAAGGATTATAATCCTGAGGCCCAAAGAGACAGGAGATTTGGCTGGTGTTTGGCAGGCCACCAGCTGAGCCGTGCCGCCCCCTCCCACCCAACTCTCCTCTTCTGTGCTGCCTGCGCCCACCGCAACCCCCTGGCCTGCAGTGCTGCTATCATGGCACGATTAGTTGCACAATTCATCGTTAATAGGAAGGGATTGGAAGGGATTAAGTACTTAAATAGAACACACGCTGCTAATGGTAATTTATAAAAACACGCCTTCTCCCTCAGATACTGTGTCATGTTTTCGGGGAATTAAAACGACTGACGTGGACCTTTTTCTCTGCACCTCCTGCGCACTATAAACGTGTTTCCATCCCCGTGGAGCTGCAGCCTGGGGCTGGGAGGGTCCGGGCAGCACGAGGGCAGCACCCCAGCCCCAGCTCCCTAGGGACAGGGCAGCAGCCAGAGCGCCAGGAGAGCTCCTCCCTGCTGCTGCTCCTTCCAGGGGCTCTGAGGGTTACTGCTGAAGGAGGATGGTGCTGGGAGCGTTGTGCCCGTGGTGCTGGGAGGCGCGTGCTGTGACGGCTCACTTGATGGAGAGAACGGTTTTGGGACACAGAAGCTCTCTTTGCATTTTTTATATTGACTTCTGGATGAGACGCTAAGCAGCCCCTGGGTATGACCAAAAAGTATTAGAACTGCTGGTTCTGCCTCCTTCGGCCTCCCAAGCAGGTAATGTTCCCCTCCTCATCCCGTCTCGCACGCACAGATTTACATTGCAAATGGTGTTTGCTAATTCCTACCTAAAGCCCAGGTGCTGGGAGGCTGCCCAAGTGCCCCAGACCATCCTGGCCTTTCTGAGCCCCTCTGAAGAGCTGGAAACAGTTTGGGGGCACCCATCAAATGCAATGCTCAATCTGTACTGCTGCAGCTTCAGTCCCCATGTCCCCATATCCCCTTGGCCACTGGCACAGCCGCAGCCCTTGGTGCTGAGCAGGACTTTTCATGCAGCCTGTGGCAGCCCCGACAGCCCATCCTCCCCACGTCAGAGCAGTTTTCTGCCTTGCATCAAAATCCAAACAGGCGGAAAAAACAAACCCCTTGGCTCTTCCGATCAGGACCGTCTGAGGCGTCCCTTGGAGGTTTCTTGCCTCGACCACACAAGCCTGCAGTGTGGCTTGGCCCTGCAGAGGTTTCCTCTGCACTGGGCAATGTTTCAGACTCCTGCTCTTCCTCTAAAAGCAAAATACACCAGGGCTGTGCCAGCTGATGGGCTCTGCACCCTGTTCCATCTGCTGTGAGGGGTGACAGGGGCTCTCCAGGCTACCCTGGGACCCAAGGGATGGCCAGCTCTGCTCGCGGCATGTGCCATCGCGGGCGGTCCCCCCGGTGCAGCACTGCTGGCAGCCCTGAACCTGCTCCTGGGACAGACGGAGGCTTTCAGCCTCCAGGGCTGCTCATTTCCCTCCTCTGGCCAGCGCCACGCTCCCAAAGCACATGGTATCAATGCTGCCATTGTAGAGGCAGATCGCAAGGGCTGCGAAGCTCGCCCCTAGATGTGGTCTTCTTCAAGCAGGACCTTGGCAGACCTGCAGGAGAGGCTCTCCCTGCAGCCTCCGCCCGGGATGCAGCTGCTCCCTGCTCTGGATGAACACTGGCTTTCAGTCCCCCAGCTGCAAACACCGAAAGCAAAGAGCAGGCAGAGGTACCCAGCTGGGTATGCCCCTCCTGGGAGCCCGATGGGCAGGGCTGCAAGCCAGATACCACCGTGATGGGCAAAATACAAAGGAGAGATAAGAGCAGGCTGGGATTTGTGAGATACAGTTTGTTCCCGACCGCCTATACTTCCTGCAGGCTGTGGCACAGCAATTACCGTGCGGTAGTTAGTTAATAATTACAAGCTGACCGGCCCTCGGGAACATCCGTAGCAGATTCTCCTCACTCTTAAATCACTGCTCCAGTCTGAGGCATGAAGAACAGATGCTGGAGAGGCTTTTGTGCCTAAAGTAATACAGGAACAGCTCCTCACCCTTCTGATGACTTTGAGGACAGCCAAGCATTTCATCGATACCTCAGCCAAGCAGTGAATTTGGCCACTGTCCCCCCTCAGAGATGGGGGCACAGAGATGGGACCCAACTCACCCAAACCCAAATAGCACAGCAGTGGTAGAGCCAGGAAAGCACCCAGGAGATCCAGCACTGGATCCGGCCTCCAGACCACTACCTCAGCACCATTTCTTTCTTCATTCTGCTCTTTATAGAGCCCTGCTGCCTTGATCTGGTGTTCTGGGAGCAGACCCTGCCTGAGCCTTGGCAGCACGCTCTCTGCCAGGCCAACGGCGATGCTGGCGCTGCAGAAACAAGTGGGTTGCTTCTAGCCCTCCGTGTCATCTAGGTGACAGCACACATCACAGCTCAGATCCTACAATGGAACTGGAGAGGATCTGCGATGCTCACAGCCTTGGCTGGTGACAAGATCACCATGCTGTGGTTCCCTTGACTTCAGCGGAGCAGTGCTGACTTACGCTCGGGAGCCTGGTGAAGCATGGCAGGGAGCAGCCTAACCCACCGACACGGGCAGATGCAGTAGGAGGAGACATTTCCTGGGTGAAAAGAGGTCACCTCAGCGGCTACAACACCCTTCAAATCACCCTGTGATTTTAATAGAATCACAGAACCGTTTGGATTGGAAGGGACCTTAAAGGCCACCCAGTTCGGGACACCCCCCACCAGCCCCATCCAGCCTGGCCTTAAACACTTCCAGGGCTGGGGCACCCACTGCTTCTCTGGGCAATTTTAGATTTTTAGAGTCTGAAAGACAAAAAGAAAAAGGAACATAAGTGCTATTGTAGACCCCTGTAGGCCCCCAGCTACATCTCTGGCACCTACAGATCAGCAGCACTTGCTCCAGCACAGGCTCAGTACATAAGCTGCCAGCCTAAGAGGCTTTCCCCCAGACAATTCAAGCCACTCTGGGCAGCGTAAGACCAAGCTCCCAGGGGTGAACCAACAAGAACCAACAACAAAAAAACTCCACACATGAATTTGTATGCGCGTGCATGTTCGCAGAGTTAAGGCTCCCGCTCGCAAACCTCATCAGATTCAGCAACTAAAAATAGAGACGGCTTCAAGAGTGGGCAGCGCGGGGAGAAGCGGGCGCGATGGAGGAGCAACGGTGACGGGGGGTGCAGCTTAATCTAGCGGGGACCATAAATCACAGCCCCCAAGTGGTTCCAGCATATTAACGCTTATAAAATAATTAACTAGGCTGAGTGGAAATAAACTGTTTAAATCAAAATAGAGAAACGGCAGAAACAAGCAGAAGGCTTGGAGAGTTTCTGCTTCCCAAAAAAGGCACATTTTGATTTGTTCCGAGGCTGCAGTGCTTCTGATCAGCTTCAACAGTCTCGCCTTTCTAATTTAGCAATTCAATTAAAAGTCATCAAACCTACAGCAGCACTCTGTGAACCCAGACAAACCCAGCCCCCTGCCCTGCTCCAAAGCCCCCGGCTGGGGAATTTGGGGTTGTTTTAAAGGAATCAGCCAGGCATTGCAGAGGTTGGGGAAGAAAGAGAGGGAGGGGGAGCGGGTTCACGCAGAAGCCTTCTGCAATAAAACGCATCCCTGCGTGTCAGGTCGTGAGGAAAGGCTGAACAGGTGCCCAGAAGAGAATTAAATTCTTGTCACAGCAGTGTCCCTCTGGGGGGAGCTCCCCAGACCCCAGCAAGAGACCAGCTCTCGGCTACAGCCCAGCACAACGCAGCAGCGTTGGAGGCTTGCTTAGACCTCAGATTTGGGAGCCAGGGCCAGGAATACACTCCTGGCCTCAGTTTCCCCATCTGATAAATGAAGATGCTAGTGCCAGCTCAGGGCTGTCAAGAGGGTGAATCGGTGAAGCAAACAAAAAGTAACACAATAATTGGACTGAATACTCCATTAACGGACAATGAAGTGCCCTCATTAGCAGTGCCATTCCTTCCAGGTACAGAGAGAAGCCGTGCACCTTCACCTTCCCTTCCCACATACTAATAGAAGGGCAGCAAATCCCACACCACCCCATCCTGTGTTACTTCCCCCACTGTGCACTGCAGGCACCAACAGCTCTGATGACACCCTGTGTGCCCACGGTGCTGGCAGAGGTGACCGGTACCAGGCACCGATGGCACCGCATCAGAGATCTGCTACTTGAGTTATGTATTATTTTCATTATGATGGGCCCAGAGATCAAGGACTGCTGTGCAAAAGGCAGCGATGAGAAACCATCACCGCTTCCAAATGCTCCTGATTTAAACCCACAAAGGGAGATAAAAGGGAAGCACAATAGAGGGCCGGTCTCCCAGCAGGTCAGCAGCAGACCCAGGGACAGAAGGCAGTGGCTGTGCACAGCCAGGGATGCTCTGAAATGCCCCCACCTGAGCTGCTCCAGGAGACCTGCTTCCCCAAAAAGCAAAGAGCATTAATCTTTGAAAACAGCAGGTCAAACAGCCCTCAGTTCCACAGCATGAGCACTTTGCAAGTTATTTATCCCCCCAGCGTGGCAGAGACAGTACCTGATAGGAGATGGCGGCACAGAAACACCGCAAGCAAAAAGAGCCCGAACCCATCTCTCTGGAGCAACTGCCCCAAAGCCCGGGGCAGCCTCCTGCTCTGTGACCTGTGTTTCTGCAGCTCTTAAAGCTGTGGATCGTTAAGTACTCGGCACAGGAGTGAGAATTTTAACAGGAGCCCAGCTGCTGCTCAGGTGCGAAAAGGAAGGGTCGGGGATTCAGCAGGGATGGAGTCCTGGGGGCTTTTCCCGGTGGGAATGAGGAGCCCAAGCCTGGCTGCAGGAGTGGAGCCTTAATTGTGGCGGCTTGGAGCTCATCCCTAAAACAGCAAGGAGACCTGGAAGGCAGAAGAATACCGATCTCAGGTTGTGCCTGGAGATGGAGCACAAACAAGCCACGTGAAAGGCGGGAGGCAAAGAAAGAATCAAAGGAGATGAGATATTGCAGTGGTGTCAGCAGCACAGGCCAGCCCCAGCCATCTCCGGAGGCTTGCTCGCTGTGCTCTGTGGCTTGAAAACAATTTCACACTGGCTTCTTTTTCAGCCAGGCTGGCTAGACAAAGATAGGAGCCGAGATTGTGAGTGGCTGAGCAAACAAGCAGCAGATGAGCAGTGCTGGCTGCGGGCAAAACGCTACCTGAAAAGAAACCTTGATTAGGCATGGTAAGAGAGAGCAAAAGATGCTTCATCTGATTACAGATCGACTCTGCAAAGTTGATTGTTCACCCGATTGTAATCTAGCCTTTCACATCTACATTAATCAACAGGTTGCTTTCTGCTATCAGTTTTCCCTCTACCAACAGCAGAAGTGAGTTAATTTGGAGAAAAGCAAATTCAGCAGGTCAAACCCCTGCCTGGGCAGAGTTTGCTAAAAGCAGTTAAAGGGCCTTTTAAACAGAGACCTTTTCTTGTTTGTCTATCTGTATGGATGCGAACCAAGGGCACGTCATCAAGCAGGGGCAGAGCTGACCTCTCGGGGTTTCACTAATTACCCAGAGTGAAACTCACTCCAAGCTGGGCTCGGAGCTTTTCTGAGCTCTGTCACTGTCCCCAGAGCCTGGAGTCTGTCCCACTGCCAATGCCACGGAGTTGCTGCTTTGCCTCGGTTTTCCTGAGTGTGGAATGAGAATCTGGGAGGCCTTTAGCGAGTGTAAACCCTCCGGGTAACTCCTAAAATCATTTGGACGTGACTCCAAACATACGGCCCAGGTTTTCTGGAGATTCTCAGAGCTCCTGGCCCAAACCTCAGGTCTGTAAGGAAGCCAGAGGAATGTCTCGGGGTTTACAAGGAATGACCAAACACTGATTTCTCTCCAGAAGACCAGACCGAGGGAACGGTTTCAGTGGAATCTGTAGCGTTAATACCTTAATGCACACATGATGTACGTGAAGTAAATACACAGGTTTCTGTCTCACCAAGTGGCGGGGGGCACCATGTAGGACAGAGCGAAAGGAAGGATCCTGTGGACTTGGGAGGTCAAAATTCATTCCCTTACTGCCACAGGCTCCCTGCCACACCTGGAGCAAGCCATTTGTCTCTCCACTTTCCCATATGCAAAGTGAAGCTGCCTTCATCTATCTTGTCGAGTTACGGTGCCAGCAGCAGAAGGCCAAACCTGCAGGGCTGTACCCCGGCCGTGCCCAGCGGTGACAAACACAGCGACGGCGGCAGTAAGTGCATCCGAAAGGCAGCAGCTAAAGATTTAAAATAGCCACTTTGGAAGCCAGGAAAAAGGGCATATCTGCTGCATTTCGGTCACCTGTACTGCCTGGCTATGTGACACCCTTGCTTTGCTTTGTCACGCTCTTGCCAGCGAAGCCTACGTGAAGGGTCCATTCAAGGGACCACAAAGGGAGCTTGTTTGGTGAAAGGCACCTTCAGGCGTTGAAACGAGTATTTTAGCGCTTCCATGCCTATCTCTGCCAGCATCCCAAAGCTCTACAGATCTCAGGGAGCAAAGCTGCGAGAACAAAGCAAGGTCAAGTGTTACAGCGAGATTGAGAGCAGGGATGCAGCGACGGGTCCAAGGTCAGAGAGAATCCATGGCACGGCCAGGGACGGTCAGCTCGCTGGAGTGCTGCTCTCTAGCCGCAACATTTCTGCTCTTTTTCAAGCAATTAAGAGAAGAGGAACTCCCAGTCACTGCTGGGGAGGTTGTTCCACTCCTGATTTATTAATTACATTCATTCAGACCCTGTGCATAGTTCCGGGTGCCCGGGAACAAATCTGTGAAATCTGCAAACCCTCATGGTATGTCATTGGCATGACAGTCAAAGAGAGTCTGAAAATCAGAGCAAACTGAGAGCTGGATGCCTCACACACAGTTTCAAGGCCAGGGAGCCAGTTGATGAACCAGATTCCCAGCTTCTATCCCTGCATCTTCCTTCTCTGCACTGAGCTCTTGGACATGTCGTGTCCCACCGACATGCTAGTATCTCCTGGAGGAAGGGGTGCTCTGGACTATGAACGCACTTTGAGACCCATGAGTGAGGCCGATGTGTCCCCATGCCAGTAACTGACCGACTGTCACCACAGCCCAGTGTTTGCATCGGGGGATCACAGGAGCTGCCTCTGGTGACCTCTGCACGGATGGGGTGACCCAGATGCCCTGTCACAACCACGTGAGGCTGGAAGACAAGACTCTGCTTGCATTTACCCCACTTCAGCTGTGTGTTAGCACACATTGCATCACTAGGTGCTGACCCGTTACCACCCAGGCGGAAATCAAAGCAGGACGCGGGTCCTGCCCGAAGGCACTGGCCCTTTCATAGACCTCATCCTGGAGCACCAGCTCTCTGCCTTTCTGCTCATCCAAAGCTCCCCCCACAAACTCTTCCAACCCCAGCACGCCCCCCACACGGTTCCTTTGGTTGATGCAGATCACAAAAAGCCCCACGCCAGCAGCCCCAGGCCCTTCTCCGATGCTTTCTCCTTTCAGAGCTCGTGCCACCATCGCACCCAGCAGCCTGCAGGCTCTTTCCAGTTTATTTTCACTGATAGAAGAGCTGGTTTGTTCAAGGCAGACTGGCACGGGTGCTGGCAGGGCAGGGACACCAGCTGCCCGCAGTCCTGCCTGGGGAGCTCCTTGCTCCGCACCCCAGGGGCTCAGCAACAGGCGCCTCGGAGGGACGCGGCTGATACCGACGGGCACAAGGCAGCAGTGCAAGGAGCACGCTGGGCACAGCGTGGTTCCTGCAAGCAGCCCCATGAACTTTCACACCGGAGCCAGCCGAGTGCCCCACGCAGCTTCCAGGCCTCCCTCGCCCCCCAGCCCGTGCTGGGCCCCCAGCAAACAGCACACGCTGGAGGAGCTGGTAGTTGGGAAATCACCGAGTAGGGCTCCCTAACCCACGCTCAGCACCGAAACGCGCTCAGGGATCTCCTCCAGCAGCCAGCAGACCGCTGGCAATTCTTACTGCACTTGGTCCGGAGCTGAACCCTCCCTCACCGCATCTCCAACTTCTGCCGTTCCCTCCCCAGCAGCCCCCAAAAGAGAAGAGGGAGCCCCAGCCCCCGAGCCCAGGCTGCCCGGCTCGGGGTGTCCCCCCCCGGTTCCCCCCGGCACTCACCGGGCCGCGGCAGCGCTGCCTCCTTCCTCCTTCCTCCGCCGCCTCGCCGGGGCCGGGGCCGAGCGGGGGCGGCGCTGCGGGGCCGGGCGGGGAGCGGGGCCGGGGCTGGGACCGGAGCGGGGCCGGGGCTGGGACCGGAGCGGGGCCGGGGCTGGGA
>CM021756.1:4029729-4073429 GCA_011075105.1 Heteronetta atricapilla | reverse complement strand
CGGTGCTGGAACCGGAGTGGTGCCCGCTGGCGGTGCTGGAACCGGAGCGGGGTCGGTACCGATACCGGTGCCGGAGCGGTGCCGGTGCTGGAAGCGGAGCGGTGCCGGAGCCGGAGCGGTGCTGCCGCAGGACCCGGCGCGGTGCCGGTGCCGGTGCTGGCTCCTCCCCGCCGCAGCCCGGGGCCGAGCAGAGCCCGGTCGGGGCCGTGCCGGGATGCTGCGGGCCGGGAATTTCCCCCCTCCCTCGGGCTCTTCCTCCTCGTCCCGGGGCAGATGCCGGCAGCGGGGGCAGCCCCGAGGTGCCGGTGCTGTAAGGCGCCCCCGGGACCCGCAGCCTCCGCCGAAAGTCGCTGCCCGGTGCAGGGGGGGTCGGGGGGGGGAGGGGGGGGAAGGCTACGAGGGCAGCCCGGGAATTTCAGCCTCCGCCACTCCAGCGAGGCTCTGTCTTTAGTGGCAGCCTCACCTTCCACGCCAGCTATTTATTATTGCTTTACATTAGTCAAACGTTCCCCGTTTGCCAAAAATAGACGGGCCGTGGAAATAAATCAGGCTGACTGGAGGTGCCAACGTTGTCTGTCTGAAACTAATTAATTTCTTATATCCCCAGCTATATTAATCCTCGCCCTCCCTCCTCAGACCGACCTGTCAGTCAGCAGAGTTTTTGTAATTAATGTGCTTTATGCTTACATCTGAGGGATGCGCAGGAGGTTTAACGTGGCTGGGGCAGGCAGAGGGATGCAGCAGGACACCCGTGAAGGGAAGGGACAAAACCCATCCGTGCAGGCACCCAGAGGCCAGAGCAGAGCTGATGAGGAGGAAGAGAGGAGGCACAAGGTCTCTGGGGAGAAATCCTATCCCAGGAAGTACGTGGGATCTGCTCCTTCCAGGCAACGTGGGTCCACAAGGAAGGCTGTCCAGAGGAGACAAATTTGGGCTCGTTTAGCTCTGCTGCTGCCAGAACTCCTTTTTCCCTTTTCCTTTCCGAACGTGGGAGTCCTGGGGGACTTGTTGACTCTCATTTCCTATATTAGAACCATCAACTTTGCTGGGAGACACTCGGAGGAGCGGGGAAGTGGTTCACAGATGGCACTGCAGAAATGTAAGAGCTGAGCCCCCAAGGAGGACCGGGATGCTTTCCAGGCTGCTCAAAACTCCCTTTTGTTTGTTCATTTAAACCTGTCCCATGGCAACACCCAGCTAAAACCTGAAGCCTTTAGTAATGCTCGCTCTGGGGCAAAATACTCGGCACTGGCTCATCTCGGGGGCACGTGAGCTGAGACTCAGCCCAGCAGGGCTGAACAAATGGGCTCTGGACTGGAACTGCCCCCCAGGAGCGGACTTCAAGCTTGAGGCATGTTGCCACGAGCACAGCTGGGGCTCGATGACTTTGCAGCAGGGACAAGACCCCTTCCCCTGCATCAGAGGGCGAGCAGCTCGTTCCTCACAGCCCCACCTGCACCGGGGGATTCGCATCCTTTGCTCTGTAGGGCCTGGGGAGCAGCAGCAGAGGATGCAGCCCCGGAGGTGCAACGTGCAGGCTCTCGGTGTGAAAGCCTGCCCTGCCTTCACCCCTGGTCAATGTGTACCCGGTCATGCGGGCTGCAAAGTCAGCGGCAGCTCCGTGTGACGTTGGCCATCACGCTCCCTTTAGGGCACCGCCTGCAAAAACTGGCTCGCTTGCTGCGTTTGCTGCAGCCCCGGGGTCCTGCCATGCTCCGCGTGCCCCCGGCTGCCAGCCTCAGCCCTCTCCTCCTTTTGGAGGGGTGCTGGATCCGGGGGAAGGTGTCTCCAACGCTTCTGTGCTGTTCCCAGCACGGTGCAGCCCGCGGCACAACTGCCGTTCCATTGCGGCCCCACGAGAGCACCTGGCACTGCAAGTCCATTTAAAACGGGAAGCCAAGGAGATCCCCAGCACAAGCGATGGCTAATTAAGGAAAGGAAGCCCCCGGGCCAGAGATGGCCGGAGAGCCCAGCTGTGCGAGAGAAACGGGCAACGTGCAAAGGGCAGGAACGTTACACGCCATTAGCGGCGGAGGCACGAGCTGGGCGGCGGTGTCACACAGCCTGCCGTTGGTGCGTGACGTTCCTCATAACCATAAATTACAATAATCACCGTGCCGAGGAAGGGATCGCTGTAACCCTGACAGGGATGACTTTGGGAGGAGGACGTGGAGAGGCAAAGCAGGCAGCTGAGAGCGATTCCTAGACCCGTGTGCTCCAAGGCTTGGTGGCAGAGGAGCTGCCTTAGGGGTGATGGGTGCCCGCACGTGGGACAAGAGCACAGCTCGGCTCCCAGGCACAGAAACACGGTACCAGGGAGATTTTACACTGCTTAATGGGGCTGGGGCTGGTCCACCAGTAAGAGCCCAAAGCAAACCATCCCTTAATGAAGGGCAGCACAGGCTGAGGTCGCTGCTGTTGAGCTTGGCACCCACCGGTGGATGCCTCTGCACCAGGGAGCAGTGCGGGTGCAAGGCAGTGCCTGCAGGGCGTTTTTCAAACACGCCAGCTTAATGGCTGAGCAGAAGGCAGGCATGCTTGCTTCTCATGAGTTTTTTTTTTTTTTTTCTGAAATTACTTCGGGCTCTGGGGTTGTTGTTTTCCCCTTTTGTATTGTCACGGTGAAATTACACAGCCCTGTGCAGTTCTGGGAGAGATCAGGGGTGAAAATGGGCTCGCTGCAGCCAGGAGTTATTTTACAAAACAGTGGGACTGGCTGGGGAACTCCAAGACTTTGTGTAAGTCCATGGCTGTGCTCACCTCAGCTCATGCTGGGGGAGATTTCGCTCAGCAAATCCTTGTCCTCCTCATTTTGCATTTCCTAGCGTGTCACTCTCCTGCTGCAGCCCAGGGAGTGCTGGGTCGCACTCTCCCTTTTGATATAAATTGCATCTCTTAAAAACACGTGGGCTGTGCTTCCCACCTCTGCAAGCAGCTCCTGAGCCCAGCTGTTGACCGTGCTGGGGAGAGGAAAGAAGCGGGGTGTGAAGGAGAGCAGCAAGGCGCTGTGATGCAGGTAACCCATGGTGGTGGCCCTTCTCTGCATGCCGCTGGCCCCATTCCCGCTGCCTCCCCCCCTGCAGCCCACCCCCACAAAACACACGGGGTGCAGTGCTGGGCTGCGGGGCCGCTGCCCCTGCTTGCAGGCTGCAGGCAGCGTGCAGGCGGGGGGTGTTTTTCGGGAGCGGCAGGGAAGGCTGCAGCATCCTGAGCAGCATTTTAATCACGGACCCAAGGGGTTTGCTAGGGATGTTCCTCTCCAGAACCTTCCCTGTCAGCAGAAGCTGCTGCAGGGATCTTGGAGAGACCACAGCAAGCCGAGGGGCTGGCATAGCCTGGGGGCCATGGGGAGAGCAGGTCCCAGCCGTGCAAGGCCACGGAGAGGGTGCCGGCCACCACTGTCACCCCTTGTCCCTGTGCAAACCTGTCCATAAACGGGGCCATGAGAGCTCTGCAGGGACGGACACGGCGCTAGGGCCAAGGCAGCGCTCGTCTCGCAGAGCTACGCCCTGCCCCAGGCATGCTCCCTGCGTGGCTCCCAGCCAGAAGCATTAAATCCTCTCCTTTCTCCCTCGCGGTGAGGCCCCAGCGGGGACACCGCATCCAGCCCCGGCACCAGCTTCGGGAGAGGGGAGGGAGAGTGCCCAGGGGACGGGCAGGGGGCTGGCAGACCTGCCTTAGAGGGGACACCGCCAGCTCAGGCTGTTCGGCTTTGACGGCAGAGGGCTGAGCAGAGAATCACAATCACAGAATCGTTTAGGTTGGAAAAAACCTCCAAAATCCTCTAGTCCAACCTAAGAGGCCACAGCACCTCCAGGTGCACCAAAGAGGAAGGGAGCAGCTTGGCCTCTGTCAGCACGGTGTAAAGCAGCCCTTGCAAACATGTGTAAGGACATGCAATTTTTGTTGTAAGCTGTTAGCCCCCATTTAATTCAATCCCTGCCCACCCATCCCAAGAGGCTGCATGGGGCCCATGCAGAAAAATGCACCAAATAAAGCTCCGGAGCCAGTAAGACCCAGTAGAGGAAGGTATATATGGTCACCAAACCGTGCCCTGCCCTCTGGGCATCACTATCTCACTAGAGAGAAATTCGGAGCCCCTGTCACAGCCCACTGCTGTCACAGAAACGTCCTGGCAACCCTAGTAAGCACATGAAGTATATTAAACGTGACAGCCTAGACTGGAGCATGGGCGAAACGACAGCAGCATGAACGTGCTTGACTCACGGAGGAAGCACAGGCCAGCTCCAGGGGATTTCACCTGCTTCCTGCTGCAGCTCCTCCAACCTCCCTTCCCCTCCGTGCAGAGCTGAGCCGTGGATCCCCCCCAGATCCCCAGCAGCTCACAGGCACGTTTTCCCCACCACTACACTCACATGGGCACGCATGTGTGCTGCTCCAAGGCCAGCGGCCGCGCGGAGGTCTGCAGGGAATATTTTACAGTCGCTGCATCCAGGCGGCAATTCTCTTCCGCGCTGCCCTGACATTCAATAGTAGCGCAGGCACCGAGTCATGGAAAGAAAATGTGTTCAATGCCTCCCCTGCCTGTGGACAGCAATCCCTTGTGCACACGCAGGCATGTGGAAATCATTGCCCGGAGACCAGCGCTGCAGTTCAGCAACGGAGTGCTTTGGTTGAAAGGCTGGCTGCTAAGGCAAGCGGGCAAACGGCCCCGTGCCTAAGTGCCCAGCCTGGTGCGTCTGGATCTGCTCATAGCGAGTGCCGAGGGGGGCGACTGCAGCACTGCTGTCCTTGGGAGGCTGCCTGCTGCTGCATCGCAAGGCTTGGTCTGGGCCTGTGACCATGCACGGGGTTGGCAGGGGGTGCAGGGGCTGCAGGTCACCCCAACAGCCACCCCAAACAAACCACCGCTCTGCAACTCCACGGACTCCAACTACGTGTATGGGCAAGGCACAAAGAACTTTGCTATTCCCATTTTACAGGCAGCTGGAGAAATGGAAGCAAGTTCAGCAACCCTTTGCAACGCAGCCTAGAGCCTGCTCCCGGTGCCAGGGGAGCTCCTCGATGTCACCCTGCAGGTGCCCTGCAACACGCACACCGAGCCCTGGTGGACCCTGTGCTGCTGTTGGCCCACGCAGGACCTGGCTCCCCGTAAACACCACTTGCCCTGCAACTGCAGGCAGCGTAAATCGCTGCCCAAGTCGGCGTGCTGCAGGCTGCACACAAAATAAAGTCACCGTCCACAAAGCGTGGCCAAAACACAGCTGGCCAAGGAAGCCGTCAGGTCAACAGCAAACGGGTGAATCCAACAGCACCTCCCCTGGATTTTGTCCGTGGAGCATCACCATAACAACAAAGCCTCCAATCCAGGACAGAGATCCACGCACTTAGCAACCAGCAGCTGCCAAATTATGAGAAAGTACAAAAGATGCTCAAAGTATCTCCTCCAGGATGCTGCTGCAAGCGCACCCCCTGCACAACTCCAGCGGCACAATGGACAAAGCCAGAAGAAATGCACAAGCGAGAGTACAACCGATACCAAAACCTCTCCCCCAGCAAGGATCTCTGGAGAAAAAGCATCCGTTGCCCTGCCAGCGGTGCCATGGGAGGTGAGCCCGGCTGTGGGGTGTGACATTTGGCTCGGGGCGGTGTTCGCCCTCCCTGCTCCGCAGCAAGGCGAGGCTGGCACACGGAGCTGGGCTGGCACCGCCCGGCACGCACGGGTCCTGCGGAGCCTCCTGGTCTTCACCCGGCCGCGGGACCTGGAGGAACCGAGCACAAGTGCTCTGCCTGAAGGTCTCCAGGGGGGCTCAGCGGGTGCTCCACGGAGGTTAAAGCATCTGAGCTGTGCAGAGAGGAGCCCAGGGCCAGTGCTGGGCAGTTGCTGCAGTCCAAAAGCAGCCAAACGCAGCCCCGGGGGAGTTTGCTCCTGGGAGCAGACCTTGTCCCTTATGACCATGTGTGAAGCAAGTCCAGGGAGGAGGTAAGTTATATTTTTTTTAGGGAACAATCCATCTCCATCCCAGTGACTCACTGACAAGCTTCCCTTTTTGAGGCAGTTCATGGGGTGAGCTACAGGCTGAGCAGCCCCGTCCTCTCTGCCTGGCAGAGATGAGGAAGTGCCCCAGGGGACTTAAATGCGCTTCCTCTTGGGGCCAGGGTCACAGTTCTGCGGGGGGATGTGCCCGGGCAAACCGAGCTGACCAAGCGCTTCTCCTCTTCAGCGTGCACCAGGAACACCAGTAAAGCACCCGGTGCTTTCCTGCCAGCAGAAAGTGGGAGTCGCTGCTTAGACCAAGACCAGGCATACAAGAAATATTCTGCAATTCAGAGCAGAGCATCAGAAGTGGTTTTCCAGCCCAAACCACCAAGACCCCCATTAGCAGGGTGCAAACCCCTGGCCTGGGCAGTGCAGGAGGTCTGGGCGGAGAATCACACGGGCTCTTCCCAGCCTCCTGCCAAGCAAGGGATGGTTGAAAAAGGAGGAGCCTCGGCAGCGGGCTGGCACTGTTCAGCAAGAACAGCTTGGGTGTCACCAGAAAGGGACTCCCTCACTGCTGACTTTGACAGCCTCAGGAAGCTAAGCCAGGATTTGCTGCTTGCCTCGCAGCCTGTTAGCTATTTTCAGCCCAAGCGAGTGATGTAGCCCAGCTCTGGCTTCCCAAAACACTGATGCAGGAGTGAGAGGGATGATAAATGCAAGAAGGCTTCCGAAAAAGAGAGCCAAGAGGGGGTTTGACCCTCAGTGCCAGACACAGGCACAGGGGGGCACAGAGCAATGCACCCCGGGGAGGGCAGGCGTGATAGGGGCACGGCCAGGGATGCTCAGCGGGGGGTGCAGTGGGCGCATCCCCCCCTCCACGAATGTGCCAGCCGAGCTCGTGGTGCCTGGGAGCTGCTCCAGCCCCTGCGGGTCTGTCACTGCTGCTGGAGCTGATGTTCATCCCCAGCGCCTGCTGCCAGCCCGACATCCCCCAACCCTGCTGCTGTAATCGGGGAATTGGAGCAGATGGCAGCGGTTAGCTGAAAGGAGGAAAATTGCATCCGTGGCTGCCACTGAGAGCAAGCCTTTCCTTCCCAAGCCCTTCCTTCCCAAGCCCTTCCTTCCCAAGCCCTTCCTTCCCAAGCCTTTCCTTCCCAAGCCTTTCCTTCCCAAGCCCTTCCTTCCCAAGCCCTTCCTTCCCAAGTCTTTCCCCCTTCAGCAGCTCGGGGGATCAGCAGCTCGGGTGCTGTGATCAGAGGGCAGCTGCCGGGGCAGGGGTCTGCAGCCACAGCACCCCACAAAGCGCACAGCTGCTCTTCTCTCTTCTGGGAGAAAATAAATCTGGCTGGGACAGGCAGGGCAGGCGAGGACCTTGCCCCGTCCTTCCCAGCAAACATGTGCATTGTATGTTTGCAGACGTGCAAAGGTCACGATGGGCAGAGAGACATTCCTGGGGAGGGAGACGAAGCCTCGCAGGCCAGCGTGCATCCCAGGAGCTCTGCTCTGGGCTTAACTGGTGCTGGGGCACCTGGATGGGAGGAAAACACCAGTTTTATGGTGCACGCAGCCCGCTGCGAGGCAGGCTCTGGGGAGAACCTGCAGCACGAGCCTCCTCGGAGCTGACTGCACCTATGATTTCGTTAGCCCTGTCTTTCCCCAGGCAGTAAGTGCTCGCACGGCGTGTTGGGTCCCCTCTCCTGCTCACACGCTGTGCACCTGCTGTAAGCACAGCCTGAAATCACCTCCCCTGGCAGGCTGCAGAGGAACTTTCCTGCTGATTTCTTCTGGCTGGGGGAGGCTCTGATCCCTTCTGACACTCGCTGCCTGCCCTGCGGATGGGGCAGCCGCAGCCCAGCACCACGCACGCCCTCAGCCTCATCCTGCCCTCGGCTTGCTGAGCGCTGAGCATCCACAGCAGAGGGAAAGCTGCGGGGACACACAGTCTTTGCAGTCATTTCCAAGATACAGGTCTTAGGCAGGACTGTTCTGGGCAAGTCTGTGCTCTTGTCTCTCAGATTAAATCAATTAGCACCACAGAAGAGGTCTGCGCTTGCAGCTGCTGAGCCTGACTCTCCTTGTGCTCGTGCTGATTCAAGCCAGGAATAAATAAAGTCCATAAAGGTACTTTGATGTAGAGCTGAGAGTGAGAGGAAAATACCGGTTCTGTTACCCAGCATTCAGCCTTCGCTCTCTCGGTTTTAGTGCTTCTCAAAGGCCCCTTGGGTATAACCAACTTATTTTTAGCCGTTTACTTATTAAACAAATGCAAGGGGAGGCTAAATGTCAAGGCATTTCTGCATACCGAGCCGGACTCTGCACATTTACTCTGTCACAGGCGGGGATGCTGGAACAAGTTCTCTGCTCTGGACCTGGGGGAGCAGCAGGGCCAGCCAGGGAAGGGCAATCCTGCCCCGGAGCCGGTGCTGTTTGTAGCCTTCCCCCCAAATATCTGGATGCTGAGCACCTCCCGACTGTGGGGGCATCCGTCAGAGCAGTGCAGCACCCACTGGATGGCTGTGTACGTGATCTCCTGCTGGGTTTTTACCGTGTTTAACCCCTCCACACACACAGCTAGTAAGGAAATGCCCGGCTGCAGAGGCAGAAGCAGAGAAGAGGTGAAGGGACTTGCCCAAGGGTGACGGGAACCGGGTGGCAGAGCACAGGGCAGGAGCCTCTGTGATGGAGGCAGACCTCAGTGCTTTTCCCTGCTGCTCTTATCCTCTCCCTTTATATCTCTCACAAAACATTTCGGGGACATATTTCAGTGCACGCTCTGAGGATGTGCAGGAAAGGAGTCTCGCTGCGTAGGCTGGTGGCCGTAAGGAGATTCACCGAGGCTCTGCAGCCTGCCTCGCGCTGGAACCTGGCTGGAAGGGACTGAGCTCTCCTGGCTGGAACAGGACCTCTGGCGTGTGCTGTGCTGGGACAGCCTCCTGGCAGGCTGGTGCCAGCGATTTCTGCCCGCCTGGGAGGGCCAGGCAGGGATGGAGCAGCCGCCTGATAAGGCGCAGCTGAGCGGCCGTGACTCAGCACCCAGAGCCCATGTCAGGCATGTGCCAAGCGGCAAATCCAGCTCCCAGCTGGGTTACCTGGGTGCTGCCAGACCCCGGAAAGCAAGGACGGGTCCCTGCTGCTTCTCCGGGTGGGAAGCAAGGAGGGACCGAGGCTCACAGGTTGGAGCTGGGGGCTCTGAGCAGCTGGACACGGTGCGTGGGGACCCAGGGCACGGTGCACGGCCCCTGTGTGATGCATGCTGCTGCCCTCCTGCCTCCAAGCTGCACAGCACCGGGCTCTTTCCCCTGGGCTGGGAGACCCCTGAGCTGTGGGAGATCCCTGCAGCGGGGATGGGCGAGACACCCAGGGGTAACCCCATCAGTTTGGAGATGGTAGCCGGCAGAGAACATCACGGACAGCTGCAGGAGCCTCCTCTGGAGATGGGGTTTTCGCCCTTGTGGCCTGTGTCCCTGCTCAGCCCTTCTCAGGTCTCCTCCCCACGCCGCAGCCCCCCCCCCTCCTTTGCCGTCCTGCCCACCCTGCTGAAGGCAGACGCAGGAGCCCCGCGCTCCCAGGGCACCGCAGGAGTTTTTGGAAAATGCTTCCACCTCGTGGCCCTCGGGAGAAATGACGGCCTGGGAGAGGCCGGGCTGCACCCTCACGAGCCCAGCTGGGGGGGACAGGCAGTGACAAGGCTTTGCCATCCCACTGCTCTTTCCACCAGCTCCCCCAAGGCTGAGCTGGGGCACCCAGTTCCCCTGGGTGCCAGCAGCACCCGCACCAGCCAGCAGTGCCCAGGCGCCCCAGCACGCAGCCACCAGCACCGGAGCACCCACCAGATGGCCACGGGCCCCACCAGGGCTGCCCTTGCTGCTGCAGGGCTGGGGAGGAGGAATTGGAGCAGCCCCCATGCTCGCAGCCCACCCGTGTGCACACGCAGACACATGAGCATGTGCCAGAGCCCAGCCCGGGGCTGCCAGACCCATTATGCTAGGGGCCAGCATCAATATCCCTGCTTCTCCCCCAAAATCCGCAGGAGGAGGAAGGAAGGAGCGGAAAAGCCCAGAGCACGTGGTGGTGAGCACCAGCACCTCGTGATCCCCATCCTGCTTCTGCCAGCGATGTCCTCTGAATCGCTGGGAAAGCCACTTCTGCTCCCTGCGGGAGCTGCCTGGGCACTTCTGCTCCACCAAAAACCTCTGGCTCGCACATGGGTTTCCCACTAGCACACAGAAGTTTTGGCTGGTTTGTTTTTTATTATTATTATTTTTTTAATTTTTTTTGCACAGGATGGGGACGACACATCTGCAGGTTTGCTCTGGGCCACAACTGTTGCACTTCACATTAAATATTTTTAAGACAAATGATCCCTCTCTTGCAATTCTCAGGTGTCATCTCATTTCCCCCCATAAAAAGCCTCTTGTCCTGCTGCCTGCTAGAGAATAGGTTTTGGAAAAACACTTGAAAACCTGGTGGTGCTTCCCCCACATGCTGTTACAGGAACCAGGTGGCTTTCGCAAGAACTCTGTTTAAGGACAGCTGCATCTCCCTGAAATACCCCATTGAGGACGGCCATCCCTCATCTCAGCCCCTGGTGGAGCTCAGCAAGTGCTGCAGAAATCCAGCTCAGTATGTGCATTTTAGGGGATGTAATCACTCTTAAAAACAGCTCTCTCCACATTCCCTGCAGCTGGGCTGCAACTCTCCCGGCTGGAAAACTTCTGCAGCGAGGGATGCGTTGCTCGGCCGTGCCTGTCCAGCAGCAAACGCAGCCTGACCACACTACTGATTCCTTCTGTGAGCACAAAATTTCTGGCACTATGTTGTTGCTTTGCAGGATCTCACCACGCTGTTCATTTGAGTGCTGTGCTAACATAATCTGCCCCTCTTCAGAGGTGTCCACAACGTCTTTGTCAGCAGCTTCGCTGTTCTGCGAGGTTTTGCACCATGGTTTTTGTCCTGGAAGCAGTGTCCCAGGCCCAGAGGTGCTGCCAGGATCTTCATCCCATGCACCAAACACCCAGCAAAGCCCTAAGTGCCCAGCTGGTAAGATGCCCTTGCAGCCTCGGCTCTATGGAAGAACTAGAAATTATGGAAGAACCAAGAATTCCCCGATGGGCTGTGCGATCCTAAGGGCCCCCTCTTTGCCTGCACAAAGGTGAATGATTCACGATATTTGCTAGGCATGAGCGAGACTCAGCTTTGTTTGTAACAGCGGCAGGGTAACGTGATTACATTTTTAGTAGTCTTTGCTTTTATCAAAAAACAAAATCCATGAAGACGGCAAATCCATTTGCCATGCTCCTTATGTGCAAAATGCATCGGGATTGTTCCTCCCGACGCCAGCCAGAGAACCCCAGTGCCACGGCGATGCTGCAGGGAATGGCCGAGCCGGACAGGAGGGGAGAAGCACATCCATCCTCACCGGGGCAGAGCTGCTTCTCCACCAGCACCCGGTGACCACGGGCACCATGCTGCTGCTCTCCGCACTGCCTCTGCTGCGTGCAGACGTGGTAGGGCCCTGCTGAGGCGAGACAACGTGGAAGCGGCGACGTTCCTGCTCTCACTGCCAGCGCTGCGCCCACCAGGAACCTTCCAGCAGAACAGACAGCCAGGCTGCTGGCTGCCCGCTTGTGCTCACACAATCCCTGACCCAGTCTCGGCTTGAACAGCCTGCGGAGTGGAAGCTGTTCCTGTGAGAGGTCGGTAACTAGCACGGGAGGGTGAGCAAACCTGCGGACGATCTGCAAGCACACCGTGTGGATGTGGAGTTGGAAATGCTGCCCGCTACCCAAAGGCACAACACGGCTCCTCATCATCCCACGGGGATTTGTCACGGGGGGGGGGCTAATCTCTCATTTATTGAGGGTTTCACGTTCTGCAGGAAAAGTGGCTAGGGTTGCAGAGGAAAGTTTCCCAGCAGGACCTGAGTGAACCTCAGCCCCGTCATGTGTGTTTGGAGAGCTGAGGAGCCCTGCACGGCCGCTGGACTCTCACATTGCCTCCGACTTAAAGCTCAGCTTGGCGAGCTCAATCCTGCACGGGGATGGCATGGCACAGGTAGGCAGGAATGCAAAAGGATGCCAGCCTGCCAGGCACCACATGCAGCACCGGCCCAAGGAAATTAAATCCACGGGCCATATGCTGCGCGGCACGGGAGGGAGCGGGGTGTCTGCAGCGGCGTCTGCAGCTGCCCGAGCGCACCCATGGAGGGGGTTCATAACCTGGCAGTATCTCGCTGCTCCCCCATCTCCCTGGTGCTGAGCAGGGAAGGATAGGGCTGGGGAAATGAATTGAAGGATGACACAAATTCAGCCTGGCCCACTGGCAGAGCAGCCGGGGAGGCAGAGCCAATGGCTGCTCCTCGCCGTGAGTCCGTCCACCTCCTTCCCCCCCCTCCCCGAGTCCTTAAGTTGCAGCTTTGAACTCCCTCGGCGTTCAAAGCAAACATGATGCTCAGCGTGACCAGAAGGACGAGCCTGCTGGCAGGTACACAGCGCGGACGCTGAGCCCGGCAGGGCCGGCTGCTGAGAGAGGTACGTGCCTTCCGAGGCGGGGATCCGAACGCAATTGCATTTGGGATGCAAACTTGAATTTTCCAGCAGGGGGAATTATGGAAATCTGGCTCCGTTGAAATGATTCATCCCCCTTCCCACCGCCGCCACCCTCCCGCGTCCTCTCCCCACCCCTCGCAGCACAAAGCTCCCTGCTGCCGTCCCTCCAGCCCACTGCCTTCGTGTCCCGGCGTGCCCGCCTGTGCCGAGCGCGGGTGGCACCCGCGGGGCTGGTGGGTGCTGGAGCCGGGGTGCCGGGAGCTTGTGCCAGACGCTGAGCGGGGATCCCGGCTGGTAAGGACCCTTCTTTGGGGAGCTGAGTGCTGCCCTGCTCAGTGTGGGGGTGTTTGGAATGCAGAGAGGGGCTCGCCCAAATGGGTGCTGCCCCCCGAAAAGTGACAGCCAGAGCTCCCATGGGTGGAGGGAGGGGAGGGAGGGCAGGCAGTGAAACGGGGATGTCTGCTGAGTTTGGCTGCCCCTGTCCTGGGGCTTTGCTCACAAAGCATCCGGAGATGCTGCTGCATCCTTCTCAGCTGGTGCCCCTGCCCTAGGTGGGTTTGGGGTGCGGGGAGGAAGAGAGGCCTGGCTGCAGGATGCCTCTGTGATGCGCCGGCGTTGGTCGTGCTGGGTGCTGGCCCTGTTTGGCTAGGAGGGTGCAGGATCTGCTGGCACTGGGGGCCAAGCACCAGGCTGGATGGCCCCGAGTGATGCAGGTGCAGAGGGTGGTGGAGATGGCACCGGTGTGGCCACGTCCCTCCAACATCCCTTGTTTGCTGGTAGAAGAAAGTGACTTCCCCAGCACCATGTGGCTCATGGCCCCCAGGATTTCTGCATAATTCAATCTCACGTGTATAAACACAGGGCTGTTCTCTCGAGCAGAATTAAAAGGAGGGGGAGCCATGGGGATGCCCCAACCAGGGCTCGCAGGATCTGCCTGGCTCCTGGGTAGCACAGGAGAACTTCAGTGGTCTGGAGAAGTGAGCAGGCAGTGTGTGCATTCACCCAACTCACAGCCTGGGTCTGCCCGTCCTGGGGCAGGGGCTGCAGCTCGTGGCCCCGTTTCCCATCCCTTGCCTCCTGGTGCCGGAACAGGGCTGGTTCCTGCGGCCGTGCCTATGTAAAATATTGTCAAACAGCCCGCTTCGGGAGCCGGTGCCGTCAGGTGGCGCTTGGGAATAGGCAGCATCGCCGCGGGAGGCCGGGAGCAGGCACTTGTTGCTGCGAGCTCGGGGTGGGCAGGGGAAGGTGGCACCGAGGGACGCCGGGCACCGAAACCCAACCCTCGGCTGCTGCCAGGTGGCACGGGAAGGGGGAAAAGCCGGGGGGATGAAATGTGCAGTGATCTGTCCTGCGGGGACGGGAAGAGAAGCGTGAAAAGTTTTTTCGCTCAGCTCCGAGGAGCGTGATTTTAATTACAGACCGCTTCTTGATTTAGCCTCCCCTGGCGTGTGATTCCAGCCCCGTAACCTTGGCAGGCTTTGCCTGGGCGAGCTGCTCCATGCGCGTGGTGTGACGTGGGGCTGAGGAAGAGGCTGCCCCGGGTGGAAGTTTCTGGGCAGGCTGGGGAGCTGCGCTGTGCTTGGGGCATTTTTGTGGCCAGCGGGTGCCCGGGGCGCAGAGCAGTGCTCACCCCGTGGGCTCCATAAACCTGCTGCTCCCGGCACGGGGCTGCCCTATGGCACCCGGGACAAACCCCACAGCTGGGCCAGCCCGATCTGCCCAGAAGGGCACAGGGCTGCCTGGATTTATTCCCCACATCCCACGCGCCACCTCCCCGCACCACAGCGGGGGGAATCAGCTCCTGGTGCCTGGGGACAGCGGCGGGCAGAGGCAGCCGGGTGGCAGCATGTTGGTGGCCACGCTGCGGGCTGGCTGGCCCCGTGCCACCTCTCTCCAGCTCCAGGGTCAGGCAGGGTTTGCCAGCCCCCCCGGGGCAGACACAGCCCCAGCACTGCCCGACCCCCCTACCCTCAAGGAGAACCTCCCAGTGACTTCAAAGGCAAGGCATGGCTGAGAGGACAAAGAGCAGCGGCGTGGCTGATAAGGAGTAGGGATGTATTTAGGTGAATAAAGTGGTTTGGGGAAGCCCAAACGCGAAGGTATTTTTACAGCTTTGCTTAAGTGTACAGAGAACAGGCAGAAGCTGAGGGGGAAAAAAAAAAAGAGCTTCTCAGACTAAAGTCAGGGTATCCACATCAGGGTTTGCAGCCAGTTCCACCAAACTAGCTCCAACAAAACTTCCACTTGGAGGCAAAAAACCACAAGTGCAATCCCAGCCCTGCTCAGAGGCTAGACGCAGGACTGGGGATGGGGCTCAAGAGGCTCTCACGGGAGCTGAGCAAAGCTGAGCAAAGCGTTTTGGTGTCCTTGTAGTGGTGTGAGCCTCGGGCCGGGCTGCTTTGGTCAGGCAGGGCCAGCTCCCGCAGCTCGCCCACCTCGCCTGCAGCTCGCCCCGTGGCTGCGAGCATCGCCCAGGCTGCCCTCAGGGTGCGATGCTCCCAGCAGCAGCCCCGGCTCCAGCGCAAGGGCTCACGTCCCCTGTTAATCAGCATTTAATTAAAGGACATGCTGACATTTGGAAATCAGAAACAACTCTCCTGTGTGGGCTGCCTCTCTCTGCCGCTCGCCTCTTCTCTGAATCACTCCCTGACATTTTGCCAGATTAGGATGTGACTCTCTCTCCCTCCTTCCTTATAAAAATAAATTGAAAAGGAGATGCAAAGCCACCGCTGCTCTCGAGGGAGAGGACGTAGGGGCTGGGGTTTCACTGGGGAAAACTCCCTCTGTTACCGGCGCCACGGCAGCCTGGTGCACAGACCCTGCGTGGGGCTGGTGGTGCTGGGGCAGGCGCTGTGGGGATGCTGAGCAGGGAGCTCTCACCGGATCGGTGCCCGGCAGCTGGGTGGCCCTCCTGGCTGCTCTCCAAAGCCACGCACCCCTGGAGAGCCGCGTGGGCATCTCAGGACCCCCCCAGCAGCGCTGGGAGTGCACCTGCAGGGACAAAAGCGGGCGGCGTGGATGCCCTGCGGGGACACAGCATGGGAGGGGATGACAGCCCCTGCTCGCCCCCCACCTCCTGACCCCACAGAGAGCCAGAAGGAATCGTTCCTCTTTTGTCCTCACCATCCCGCTGACCCCTTCCTTCCCCCTCACATTTGCCCCCACAGCCAAACCCTGCTTTTGCTCAGGCTTACCCTCGCCTGACCCCCCCACTCGTGAGCACCCCACGTGTGTCCCCCTTGCCAACCTTCCTTTGCCACCCCCCCGGGCAGCAAGCCCCTGCCCCCCAGCCCTCTCCCCTCGCTTTGCACCCAAGTGTGCTCCGAGGTGCCCCCCGCTCCCACACCTTCTGCTGCTCTTGAAACGGGGCCAGCATTTTTGTTTGCCTGCTAGCCCATGCCAGAGCTGGTAAAATGCAAACAGCAGCGAGGGATGGGGGAGGAGGAGGGGTGGGGGGTGGGGGGGAACCCTCACCGTTCGCTTCCCCTTGGCTGCTCATTTCAACCTTCTTTCAAGCAGAAATTACTCACATTAATCAAGAGTGAGAATGTGTTTGCAGCCCTGCAGATTTGGCAGCGCGGAATCAAATTCCATCAGTAGCAGCAGGAGGACGGGAGCCTGTATCTCTGCTGTGCACAGCCTAATAGAGCCATTGCCAGAGGAAATTGGATCTGAGAACTCCCCTAAATTAATCTACCCTTTAAAAAAAAAAAGCCAGGAGATCTACATGACAAATGAGTGTTTGCAATGGGAACTGATGCAAACACCCCGCACGTCGCATCGGCGTGGCTCTCCCCCTCTGCCAACACCTGCACGGGAGGAGGTAACATGACAACCCCGACCTGCACAGCCAGGGGACAAGTGGCACACGGGGGACCCCAATGGGCAACTGGCGCCACGAGAGCTGCTGGGATGGGCAGAGCTGCAAAGACATTGCTGCCACTCAGCAATGAGCCCCAAAAAGCAGGCTCGGAGCTGGCTGCACCTGCACCGAGCATCTTGGAGGAGCTTGGAGGGATGCAGCCAGACCCAGCAGCAGTGTGGGGACATGGGGCAGAGCTGGGGGCTGCCGTGCCGGCCCCCACCTCCCTCACACCGTGGCGTGGGGCAGAGCAGGCAGGTGGAGGCTTCTGGGGCTCTGGCTGGCGTGCGTCATGGGGCCGGGGCGCAGGTGCCACAGCCCAATCTGCTTTAATGGAGCTGCTGCTGCTCCAAGGTGATTGCTACTTTATTGGCTTATTTTTAGCCGCGCGGCCGAGCTGGGAGGAAGATGGATGGGTCTTGTCTTGGGAGAGACTTTTTGCTTGCTGTAAGAGCCCGGGCACAGGGCTTTGAAAGCTGCCTTGAAAACAGCCGGGGTGAATCTCCCCGTGCAAAGTGGGGAGCTCATGGGGTCCTGCTCCTGCCCAGGGAAGGGTCCCAAGGGTGGGCTTGTGCTGGGGGCTGAGCCCATGGGCTGGGAAAGCACCAGGGGGCTGGGCTGGGAGGAGACCAGTCTCCAGCAAGGGGCTGCCAACACAGCTGCTTGAAAATCCCCCTGGTAAACCACAGAATGCCATGCGATGGTCGGGACCTCGTCTCTGAGGGTCTCTGAGCCTGGGGTCTGCCTGCTCTCAGCAGCGCCTGCTGGTTGAATCCTCACCTTTATTTCTTAGGTTTCTTAGCTCCCTGCCCCTTGCGTGGGGACTGAGCAGGGCCAGGTGACAAGGAGACAAGGAGCACACCCGGTGCTGCCTGGGGACCGCTGGGACTTGCACCAGGGAAAAGCAACCTGGAGCATCTCTTGAGCAGCATCCCTGCGGAGGGAAATGCCTGGCCCCGCGTGCCTTGGGCACTGCGTGTGAGCTAGGTTTGCAGTCCGAGTGGGCCAGTGTGGCTGTGACTCAGTAGACAAGTCTTCCAGTAGGGATTTCAGATCTCAGACAAGCCTTCCAGCAGGGATTTTCGCTCCCTGGATAGATATAGGCTTTGGGGGGGTTTGTTGCAGGAGCATTGTCAGGTGTTTATGGCAAATACGCAGCAAGGTGTCGGGGTATTACAGAAAGGGGAAAATAAAACACCTCGATGGACAGCTCAGAAAGAGTGTGAACTCATTTTAAAAATGAACAAGCCTGCACAGACAGTGCATGGCAATACCTGGGCATCTCTGCCTCCCCAGAGGCTGTGGGGACCGATGCCAGGAGGGGAGCAGCGCCTGTCTGTGCCAGCACGAGCGCGGCACACAGCCTGGTGTGCGGCGGGGCCACGGGGGATATTGATTCGTTTTCCACTGTAACCTGACAGAGCCTATTCTGGGGATGTAATGAAGACAGATGATCCCATCCCCTCGCCACAGCGCTTTGGGGAAGGGGGAAATTATCCGCCGCATCCTGGAGGGATGCTCCACATTCCTCCGTGCCTCTCCCCCAGATCTCATCTAATTTCCAGCTCTCGCCCTGATTTTTCCTTCCTGCCATCCTTACGGCTCCCTGCCTTCCCTGCTTAGCACCCACCACCTCGGCTGGCACCAGGAGAGGAACGTGGGGCTCAGCGGAGCTGGGTCGAGACCCGCTGGGTGCAGCTCCCTTGGATGGGACGAGCTGGGAGAGGACCCACTGCAGCTCCTGGTTTCCTGCACCGGGAAGCACCCCAGCTTCCCCAGCACCCCGCTGCCAGCTCGCTGCCAGCTCACATCCCACCTCCGATACCTCCGATACAAGAAGAGATGTCCCCAGAGCCACCCTGCTTGGGAGCCCCAGGCATGAGCCCAGCGCCTCCTCCCCGGACCTGTTAAATGCCATCTAAGCGCAGCTCTGCGAGGCTGATGAGCCCCTTTTGCAGCCTGATCTCGGCCTTTCGAAAACCACAGGCAGAGCTTTTTCCTCCGCTGACCAGCGGCTGTGAATCCATCTTTATGGTAACACCAGGCTCAAGCATTCGCATGCCAGAAGGCAGTTATGTGCAGCCATAAAAATGATTTAAATTTGCCCAGGGTTTAAAAAAAAAAGGGGGAAAGGAAGAAAGAAAGCTCGTATATTATCAGGTCTTTATTTCTCTTCTAGCTTTTACCCTTTAGAATTCATGTTTTCAGGCTTTTCTCCACAAACAACACAGTTGGAAATGCTAAAACGCTTTTATATAAGAGCTGAGAAGCCTCCAGAATCACAGGGCTGCGGGAAGAAAAAAATACCGCCTGCTGTAACGCACGAGATATGATCTCCAGAGCTGCCAGCACCCTTTGCAAAGTAACCAGCTCCTACTAAATCTTCAGAAAGCCGATGAGTCTTGCTGCTATCTGCCATCAGACCCAAATCCCGCCGGTGCACGGATCTGGGGTTAGGCAGGGTTCAGCCCTGACTCGCTCCAGGGCTGTTCCCCAGCGCTGCCACGCGTCCCCATGGGAAGCACGCAGCCCTGCAGGGAAGGCGCCCGGGGCTGCGGGGCCCCGTGGTGAATTGCAGCCTCCCTTTGAAAAGTTTGAGCCTTTTCGGGGGGTTGTGTTCCCATCGGTTCCCCTGGGTGCCATCCCGGCAAGTTCCTCGAGGTGAGAAACTGAATCCTGTAAGACTGAGGGGGGCCCGTCGTGTGGCAGACCCGTGGTGCTGTGCCTCTTGGATGTTCCCAGCAGGGCAGTCACTCTTTTCCTTGGCTAAGGGAGCTCATTTCCTACACGGTGCTATCTCCACCGCAAGCGAGAGCGGAGAGCTGGTGCCCGGTGATTTTGAAGAAAAAGCCTCTAAAAATAGGGCACCCCTGGGACCTGCCTCCCTGTGGCTGGATGTAAGCACACCACAACCCCAGCGCTGAATGTTTTAATGCCTGCAGCCCCTCCACCGGCCCTTCGCCCGCCCGCTTTTGGGCTGACTTTGCAGGACCAGCTGTGGCGGGCTGATGCGGGGCAAGGAACGCGTCCTCGCCTCTCGCAGCCATCTTTTCCTCCTGCTCCCAGCTCGCAGGCTCCAGCCTAACATCTGGCAAAGTTGTGCACCACGGGCAAAGCGAGCGCCACTGCTTCTGGCAGGCCAGGCTGACAGATCCTGTGAGATCAGCCCCACGAGCATCAGCTCGCTCGCAAAGGGGAAAAAATGGAAGCAAATCTTACATGACACATTTATTTTTGTCATCTATTTATTAGCTCAGAGCAAAAGTCCTGCTGCGCTGCATTATGGGGATTATGCAAATGAGGGACATCAAGACAATTAAAAAAAAAAATGCCCAAGTGAGCACAATGTCAGAGCCGAGCAGATGCTGCGAGAGGCGCAGCCCTCCCTGGCCGCTCCCGACCCGCCGCAGCCTGGGTGCTCCTGCTCCTCCCATGCCTCGTGCACACAGCCCAGGGGATCAGCTCGTTAGGCCCCTCAGCTAACGAGCTGCCCGCCACGTCCCTAGCACGCTGCCCTTGGAGGGGCTTCGCCTGCTCCCTGCCGAGGGGAGGGAGGCGCTGGGTGGACCCCGCTGCAGCCGCACCGCATCGCTGCGCTCACCTGGAGCCATGCAGCCAGACGGGGGGGTTAGGCTAATCTGGGGCTGAATTCGGATTTATGGGGTGTCCGACGGGGCCACCCACAAGGCAGAGAGCAGGGAGGTGTCCCCGTGCCCCATGGGTCCCCATGGGAGAGCAGCCCAGCGCCCTGCATGAGGGGACTGGTGGGGTGGCGCCGTGCTCATGTTGGGTCGGACGCTGGCTCGGGAGCAGGATCAGGTCTCTCTGCGGGTCCGAAGCCTTCCTAAATCCCCCTGAGCCACCCGTTGTTACACTGACAGCTCAGGATTTATGAGAGCTCGAGTGAATGGGTAGCAATGAGCAGGAAAAAGAGAAAAAAAAAAAAGGTCCCAAATCCGACTTCTCCTTGCTGCTGCACACCCCAGAGGACACGGGCTGTGTGCTCGGGGATTTAATTCTGTCTGAAGCCCTCTGTTTTGAGACGGAGATGGAGGAAGAGCTTAAGGCAGCCGAAGTGCATGTCGATAGCTGTGTTCGAGCACAGCTCCTGCCCCAGCAGATCCTGGAAGTGGAAAGAGGCTGCTTCCCCGAAGCGTGTGGAGGAGATCACGCCGGCTGGCACTCGGAGACACCGAAAGATCCGGGGAGCAGCGGGGGAAACACGCTTCCATCCTCACTCCGCTAATTATACTCATTAGGGAAGGAATGTTGCCTCTGATTTCGAGCTACACCAGCTATTTTTAATTTCCCTGCCTGCTGAAAGCACAAATCGGAGCGCTCGGGTGTTTTTCTCTGGAAGCCGGTATTTCTCCTCCCAGGTCAGAGGCTCTTTGTGTCTGCCTGGCTGGGAGACGGGGGCCGGAGACAAAGCAGGAGGGGAGGAAGGGGGAGAGGGCGCGGGGGGCGAGCGGAGCCCCTGCCCGGGTGGGGACACGGGGGGCGCGGGGGCGTCCCCATCCCCGTCCCCATCCCCGTCCCCGTCCCCATGCCACTGGTGGGTCGTGCAGGGCTTGGGGATGCGGACGTGTGCGCGGCTCCGCAGCCCAATGGGGACAGCGGGGCGCGGGAGCTGGAGGTAATTTATGCTCTGAGCTCACCCCGGGGTTGCGGGCAGCCGTCCCCAGCCGGCGTGGGAGGGAGGCCTCTGGCCATCGCCCCTCCCGCCCGCGCCACACACATCCACACAATTCCCCTACAATTAGGAAGACACCTATTCAGCACCGCTCCTGTTGCCGGGCTTTTGTTCCTTCTCGTCTTCTCTGCTGGCCAAAAGCGCTTCCCCTCCGCGCGGCTGCGTTCGGCGCTCGGCGGTTTCTTAACTTGCTTTTCCTGACGCCTCCAAAGAAAGCCGGTCCCGCCGAAGTCCCGAAATAGAGAGGAGGGGGAAAAAAAAATAAGAGGAAAAAAAAAAAAACAGAAAGTAAGGCGGCATTTTTCTCTTTCTCTCTTTGTTCGGAGCCTTGCGTAGTGGAGTTGTGTGTGTGAGTGGGAGAGACGGTGAATCAGAGCGAGCCCACGCTGCACGCCCGGTGCGCGGCGGGCAGCGAGCACCCAGCCACCTGCAGCCAGCAGTGGCTGTGCGTGCACTGCCTGCACACGAGCACCCCAAAGAGATTCGTGCCCTGCGTCTGTTTACGGTGTATATCGTCAATGTGTTCCTGGCCGTGTGCGTGGCGGTGGCTCTGTGCAGTGATCCGCGGCGTTTCGGAGCTAATCCGTGGCATTTGCTTGCAGCAGTTATGTTCTGGTGGCTTTAGATGTGATTAGCTGAAAGGAAATGTAAATTCTCTTTGTTTCAGGCAGGAATAATCACCAATTAGTCATCATTCATCAGTGTGTGACTGTTTGTGAGGCTGTGTGTGTGTGTGTGCGCGTGCTTTCACATCGCTTGCATTGCCACGATTTGCATGCAGCACACCGAGGTGCTCCTCAGCTGGGTTGCACAGCGACTCTTCAGCTGGTGCTGCCAGCCTGAGGTGTGCACTTGTACGAGTGTTCCCGCACATGAACACGCGTCGCTGTACATACGGGATAAGTTTTTTTGTCTCTTACTTAAGTGCCATGCCGGTGGGGGGGGGGTAGGACTGTGCCTGTGTGTGCACACAAGGACTTTGGCACTGTTTGCACCGTGTGTCAAATCCGTGCATCGGCCCCTGCTTGCAGGCAAGGAGAATGATGAAGGGTGCCCGGGGCAGGAGCGGGTTTTTCTTTCTCCTGAGCGTTGAACTGGAGAGCGAGGAGCAGATTTGTTAGAGCTTGTGCCTTGCCGAATAGCATCGAGTCCCGTAAGAAAAAAGAGCCAGGTGTCAGTGCGCTAGGAAGAGATCAGTGCTCTGATGAAACAGCACCGGAGAAATCCTTCCTCCGGCTGGGAACCTGCAGTTCAGACGGCAGTGCTGGCATTCGGCAGGGCGGAGAGCGCTGGGTTTCTGCAATGAGGTAATCCCGAGGAAAGATAAGGGCAGCGGTGCATGTATTAACCTGAAGGGAGCAGTGATGTCAGCAAGGGAAAGGGGATTAATTACAGCGAGAGATAGGAATTGCCTCAATTTCGGTGCCTTTTGATTCCGGCTGTGCTTTCGTACGTGCCTGGCTACGGGAAGCAAAGGGACGGCGGCGGGGTCCTGAGGGCGGACACGGTCTGGAGAAAGCGATCAGAGCCGGGTGGCTTGGGCAGAGACCGGGTGCTGGTGGTGCAGAGACTGTGCGTGTACGTGTGTGCTTGTGCACGTGTGTGTGTGTGTGTGTGTGTGCTCGCCTGCCTGGGCTGTGATAGCCCATTACGGAGGAGAACAATTTTTCTCTGCTGGAAGCACCAGCGCTGGTGAGGATGGGCAGGGGAGGGTGGCAGAGCCCCCGACCCACCCCGAGCTGAGGTGCTGGGGTGCCCCAAGGGACCCGGCAATGTCCCCTCCTGGTGTCTGCAGATGGCCAGGGTGTGTGGCAGCCCTTCGGTAAGGGGCTGGGTGGGAGCGGGGCTGGGATGGCTCCGGGAGGGGACAACGGGCTTGGTGTGAGCTCGGAGCACCTTCACATCGTGCCTGGGGATCTGCCCATGTGGGTCATCTCCCCCCGGCTGTGGCTGTCCCTTGTCACCTGGGACCCCGGTGCCGTGTCCGTGAGGGTGAGCAGGGGAGGAGAGGTTCCCAAGGTGGAGGAGAGGCGCTTTCTCCGTCAGGATTTGTCCTCATGCTAATAGGTGTCACATTATGTCACGGGTCCCTGGTGAGTTGTCAGCAGAACATGACAAATCACTGGTAACGGCAAACAACGGCAGACGAAACACAAATATCTCCCGTCTGCATCACCTTCGATCTGACACTGCTGAATTTTTCACGTGGTGGGAAGACCGGGAAGGTCACCGCTGAGGAGCGAGGTGCGTGCTGGGGACGTGCCCAAGACCTCCATCGAGGGGAACACCTCTGAGCATCTTCCCCTGGTCTGAGGAGACCCCGGGGGCCCAAAGCGAGCCCAAACCTCGAGGTGCCTGGCCATGGTCCACCAGATCCCAGGAGGGCACAAAGAGCTGCATGAGGCTCAGCCACCCTTCTGCCTTGCACGCACACCTGCATGCGCACGGCGGTGGCTGCCACGTGGGCACACCATCGTCCCGTCCCGTTTGGGTCCGAATCACCCCAGCTCCTGCCGATCACCTCCAGCTGGTGATGGGGAGCAGCACCCCACCAGGAGGCTCCAGCTTCTCTCACTTGTGCCACTGTAAATCCCCTGTGGCAGCAAGGAGAAGGGGCCTGGGTGGGAGCAGGCTGCGGGGTGAGGTTCGGCTGGGTGCCGGTGGCCACATCCTGCACAGGGGACCGAGCCGGGGCTGAGCTCAGCCTGGCTTCACAAGCTGGAGCTGCCCTCCCATCTCCTGCCTTAGAAAGAGCATTTCTCATCAGCCCTGTGTGCTCCTCCTACAAATCCAGACAAATTCCCCCCCGGCTGCTGCAGCGTCTCCTGCCTCACAGCCCAGACTTAATTACAGCTGGGGCCGCGGGAGCTGAGGCAGCCGTGACCAGGAATGTGCTAAAAGGCCGGGGAGGATCTTGTTAGTGAGCGACTTACCTGGGTTCCCGAGTCTTGTTTGCCCTCTCTTAATGGGCTGCGTGGCAAATTGGTGGTTGGTTTGCAGGAGCAGCTCCGGGTCGTTATCTTGTCCCTTCCCTCCCTGCCTCTCTCAGCCCTTCATTTTGGAGCAAAAGCCAGAGAAAACGGCCACGCTGTGTGCCATGGGCTGAGCATGGGGTCTCGGGGGGCAGCAGGGCTCGTAGGGACCCAGGACACCCCAAGCAGTGGCCTTGGGGTCCCAGGGCTGGATGTGGCCCTCCCAGGGCTGCTTGGCTCAGGTGCAGGTCCTTGGCTGAGGACCCGTTTGCAGAGCACAGGAGCACCAAGGAGTCAAGCCAAAATGAAGGTATTCTGATGCTTTATTTTTAGCACTCTGGGAAAAAAAATCACCCAAGGTTAGAGAGCATTTTTCTTCCCCTAGAGGAAAACCTTTCATTATGTTCCCAATCACCTAGAATGTGTGGTTTTGGTCAGAGCAAAGGAGAGCTGGAAGCGGCACGCTGTTCCAAATGGAAAGTGGGAAGGTGAGGCTGCGACTTCTCGGAGTTGGTTTTGTACCTGAAGCCAATTTGTACAAACTAACTGGATTTGCAAAATATTCCTCCTAGCACAGAGCTGCATGTTCCAGTGAGAACATTTCTGCTCTCCAAAGCCACCTCATGCACCCCTGGAGCAACCTGTCCAGGAGCCTGGTGCTGGGCTGTGCTGGGGCAGCCAGAGCCCGGCTCTGCACGGCCAGTGCCCCACGGCACCTCTCCAGCCCCATTTTTGCTGCATAATTCCCTGAGTTAGGGAAAAAAAGACCCTGGACCCACTGGAAGAGGAGAACGCACCCCATGGGCTGCCTGGGCAGCGGGGAGAGGCAGGTATTCCTCGCCTTAAAAGAAAGCTGAACAGTTTTGTGTTGCCTTCTGTATTTGGAAGGAGTGTGCGATTGCACACACACCTGCAAAATTGGGACTATTTCAGCTCTTCCTGGGTCTGTGGGTTGCTTTTTTTGTTGTGACTGCCAGAGCATCCTGAGAAAGGAGCCTGGGCTTTGCCTGGGCTCTGGCTAACGCCACGCTGCAGCGCTCGCAGCGCTGCATCACACACAGATGTGTCGAGCACATCTCGGTACGGGTGCTGCACACAGCGTGGTCTCCTCGACAGCTGCCTGCTACTTGGGGGTGACGGGGAAAAAAAAAACCCATGGCTGCTTGCTGAGCTCACCACTCGGTGCTGTGCGTGACCTGGGGGCTCAGCTCACCTGCCCTTCCTTTCTACTGCCTGCAGGAGCCGGGCAGCTGGGGGGGTTAAAAGATTTTGCCTCTGTTTGTGTTGTGAAAGCAGCTATCAATGCGAACTCAGGTGATGAGGAAGCTGATTATAACCCATAAATAACCCTGATATCACCCCATTCGTGGGACGTACAGGTGACAGACGTGTGCACCTCAGCTGTGCACAGCACCGACACAACAAGCGCCTTCCAGCCGCCTCTCCCCCGAGCAGATGGTTGCATAAAGCCAAAAAGTCCAACCGTAACGGCTTGGAGGACATGGAAATGCACGCTGAAGGCTTGGAAATGACATTGTTACAATGACAAATATTCTCCGAATGCCCAATTCATGATCCTGGGCGCCTTATAAATATGATTAGTAGATCTAATCTTGCTGTGCTGGAGCCGGTTGCCAAGACGGCTTGAAAATGGATCGTTGCCCAACTCTGACATCAACTGCTCCCCAAGTTATCATAGTTAATGCCTAAAAACTAACCGGGAGCTTGGTCCCACACACGCTGTCCTGAGGCAGGAGCCAGCGTGGGGCTGGGGGGTGAAGGGCTGGGCAGGGGGGGCTTCAGCTGATCCCCTAAAGGAAAGGCTGAAGGCACCTTGATGCCACTGCTGCGGACCACCGCGGAAAACAAAACCCTCTAGGTGAGCCTGGCGTGGCTGGTCTGTGTGGGATGCCCGTCCATCCCTCTGCCCGTCCATCCCCTCCTCTCCCGTTTTCAGCAATGTGGTTTTGTTTTTCTCCCCCTTGCAGTGGGGATGAGGCAGCTCCGGAGACACTCTGCACGTCTCCGCTCTCCCCGCTCCCAGGACCTGGGGCAGGGAGCTGGGGATGGGGGGGATGAACCCCAGGGGAAGGCGAAGCAGCGCTGAAAGCCCTTGGCTCCGGGGAGGCGTTGCTCTTGTGCTGTAATTCCGCGTGCTCTCACTTTGGGTACTGCCTTGTGGGCACCCCAGGGGCCTGACAGCTCCGGAGGTGACGCTGACACGCGGCTCTCTGTGTGCCACCGGGAGCCGCCGGGCACCAGGTTTGCTGCAAAGCGGCTGGGAAGGCAGGGGAATAGGATTTCCAAAAGCACTCCAGTGCTTCTGGGCTGCTGGGACGATTTCCAGCCAGGCTGTCGCAGCATCCCGGTGCCCCCTGGGACTGGCAGAAGCAGGCTAAGCCCGGAGTGCCCCTGGCTCAGCAGGGAGCGAGGCAGGTAGCTCGCTGAAGGCAGCAAAATGCATTTTAAAGCATCACCCCAAGCAGTGTGAGTCCCTGAGGTGTGTTCGGTGCCTTTGCCTGGATATTTTCTGGGGGATCCCAGGAGGGACACAGCTTTGGAACAATCCAGTAGTGCTCACTCTTTGCAGGTGCCAGCAGCTGGGGCCGTGCTTTGGGGGCAGCCTGGGTGGGGTGAAGGCTGTGGGGGGCTGGTGAGAGCCCCCCGAGCTGCTGCCCCCCTGCCCAGCGCCCAACCTGCCCAAACGGCCCCCACCTCCGGCCAGCCAGCGCCTGGGACAAACAGCACGGGGGAGGCTTTGAGCGTCTCCAAGATACGGCGGATTTGGGCACCCTGTCAAATGTTCTCATTGTCTGACCCTTGTCCAGACGCCAGCAAAACCCTTTGGGAAATTCCCCCTCCACCCAGCACACCGGCTTTAATTACAGGAGAGGAATGCGAGGCGCAGAGCGCTGCTCCTGCCGCCTCCGTGCGCCCGGCCCGTGCGCTGGGAGGGCGGCGAGTTTTGGGGGGCAGAGGGGGGCAGAAAGAGGGGCCATGGGGAGGAAGAGCGGGGGCCGTGACTGGGTGCCCCTGGATGCTTCCCAGCAGTACGGGGAGAGGAGCGGGGGAGGCTCGTCCCCCCCCTCCCCGTCCCGCTCTGGCAGCAGTACCCGAGCAGCAGGACATGAGTAATATCCATCCCACTGGGGGAGTTAGATCAAAGGCACTGAAGTAGATACAAGAGGTTTCTGCTTCACAGACCAGAGAGGCTGCAGTTCAATAGCGCCTTTGTTACCGGCTCTCCGGAGCTGGGGATGGAGAAATACCTGACCCCCGCCCCCCCGCTCCCGGCCCCTCGGTGCACAACCATTTCAAGTATGCAACCGCGCGGCCAGGCTCGGCGGGGACGCGGGGACGGGGCGCTGGGGACGGCAGCGGGAGCAGGGGAGGGCTCGGGGCTGCGGGGACGAGCCCCCAGAGCTCGGAGGTGCTGGAGGTGCTGGGCACCCCCAGGCAGGGAGCATCGCTGCGGCGCCCGGGTCTTGCTGGGGGGGACCAGGGCGATGCGGGAAGGAGAGGACGGAGCGGGCGATGCCGTGGCGGCTCCATCCCAAAGCCCATGGTGCTGGCGCGGTGCCCTTCCCGTGGAGAGGATGCCGTGCTGCCAAAGGTGAGGTCAGCCGCGCTCGGCCGGCGGCTGCGGGGCGTCCTCGGGGAGGTGCGGGCAGGTGCCTCCAGTGCCCAAGGGCTGCCTGGCTCCTCGGGGTCCCTGCGGAGCGGTGTGGGGCTGGTGGGCCTCAAAGGGGAGAGCAGCGTGGTGCTGGAGCTGCCCTCAGGTGGGTGCAGCCTCTTCGGGAAGGTTTTGGGTGCCCCAAAGAGGCAGCAAGTCTGGCTTCACCATTATGCCTCGACCCCGCGGTGCATGAGGCTCTGGGAAATGGAGGAAATCGTATTCATGCACCCCTGGGACTGGGTTGGTGCCAGAGCTGGGGAACAGAGACGGGCACGGGGCACCCATGGGTGCACACCAAGGTCTTCACCTGCAGGCACACACGGCAGTGCCGGCACCCAGAGCATGGTGCTGGTGCTGAGCCACGGCTGTGCCTCTGGGGCTCGGTGCTGCTCTACCCACAGGTGCAGCATCAGGGACGAGGGGCTGGGATGTCACAAAGCGTGGCACACGGTGGCCTTTTCTTCTTGCCGTTGATACGTGGGAGTTCAAGGAGAAAAAGTCTTGGGAAACGGCACTTCAGAGCCACCCTGCGCTTCACAAGTTTGCCTTGCAGGTCAGAGTCCTGTTCGCTGCTCTCCCAAGCTGCAGGGTGCAGAATGCTCCCCCCTTCCAAACCTGGTGGCCGCATAGTTTTAGAAACATTCAATGTCCTCAAGATTCTTGCTAGGGCAACAAGAAAAGGAGTTTCCTGGGCTCAGCAGCAGGGCTGACCTCACCAGCTCCTGGCAATTCGAAGCCGCTGCTGCTGAACAAGCCCAGGGCCCAGCAGGGGAAGAGAATGAGGGCAGGAGCCAGCACCTTCCCAGGCACAACCCGGCAGTTTGGGGGCCACCAGAGGAGCTCCCCCAGGTGCAGGGAGATGCAGAGGCTTTGTGAAAGAATAAGGTCAGTGAGGTCTGCGTCCGGCTCTCAGCGGAGCTGCCCGGAGCAGCTGCTCGCAGTGAAATGTGGCACCTTGTCCGGAGATGCCTCTCTGGTGGCTGCCTCGGGGTACGTGGGGGAGCGATGGAGGCTCCCCCAAAAAGACAGCAGGGAAGCCCCCACCCCCAGCAGACGGCTCTGCAGCCAGAGCTCTCTTTAGCCCTTTGTCTCCCCTGACAAAGGCAGGTCTGTTCGGCTCCCTGCGCACGGCGCATCCGCCCGTGACGCTGCCAGGTGAGCCGGGGCCAGCTCTTGTTCCCCGTTCTTTGCCGAGCGATGGTGGCAAAGCCCTCAGGGTCCGATTTCCCAAACAGCTACAGGACAGGGCGCAGCAGCACCCTGATGCCAGCTCCTTCCTCCTTGCTGGCAAAGGGGATTTACCTGCAGACGCCTGGTCTTCTGCAGAAGGGGTGCGTGGTCTGCAGGTGTGTGCCTGCGCTGCTCCCCTTGCAGCCAGAGCGCTGCCTGGCTTCCAGCTCACGCTTTATCAGGTCCATTGGGATCCTGAAAAGCAGCACAAAGTGATGTGATGGGGAATACACGGCACTTGGAAAGGAGCTAAGGTGTAGCTTCAGCCAGGACGCTGGCAAAGGGGAAATAAACCTTTTAATTTTCTGCTCCTTGGGCATGCTGTCCCTGACTGAGGCTAGGGCACGCTGTCTTTTAAGCACCTCGGCTGCAAGGAGCCGCTGGCCCTGCAAGCATGGTTAATTCAGCATAAGGAGCAAAAAAAAAAAAAAAAAGGCTCCTGTACCCACAGGTCCCTGCCCAGGGGACAGAGCTGGCAGGAGTGGCCGTGACTGTCCTGCAGGGACCCTGGGGATGACGCTGCAGTGGCCGGAGCGATGCCGAGAGGTGACCCGGCAGAGGCCATGGGGGCTGGACAGGAGGTTTCCTGGGATTTATAGGTCAGCGCAGGGGGAGCGGGTTGTGCTCCCAGCTGGGCATGGGGGGGTGACAGCTTAGACAGGGGTGTTGCTTTTCCTGCCCCCTCCTTTCCCTTTTTCCTTTTCTTTCCCCAAAGACTGCTGGCTTATCCTCGGTAAGCCCTCTGCTGTGGTCTATGGCTTTTTATTCCTATGTGATTGCTTTTCCTAACTCATGTAGGGCGAAAAGCCATGGGCTACGCAGGGGAGGGACTCCACCTTCCAGGCACCTCTGCAAACCACACGGACTCCTGATCCCTTTTTAATCACCCATATTTATTTGGTAACAAATAACGAGTGAAAGGGGGCATTGAAGCCTTGCGGGGCCTTAGAGGTTTAGCAAGACGGATGGGGCAGGGGGCGGCGAGCGGAGGGGCAGACAAAGGGGCCGGGGATGGCGGGGGGCACGGCCTTTCAGGCGCCGTCGTCCCCATTCAGGGGGCTGAAAGGGCGCTCCGCGGCGCTGCGGAGGGAGCAGCCTTTCTTTGCAGCGAGCTTTTCTCACGCGGTTCAAAGCGTCCCCACCTGCAGCCCCGCAGAACAAAAGTGGCAGGCGGGGGGACCCAGGGGCATTTCCAAAGGGGCGCCCGGGGAAGCGGCGCGGGCACGGCCGCCAGGTGATGGCAGAAGCCCATTTTCTGCTTTTGTCTGCTGTCCCTCGCCGGGGGATGGCGGGTGGCTGAGAAAAGCCCCCACTCCTCCACCCCATCCTCCCAGCACGCCCTGCCCTGGCCGGGGGTGCTGCAGATCCGGGGCGTCACGGAGAGCCTGGTTTGTGCCACGCAGGATCCATCCCCCAGGATATCAGAGGGGAAAGGGCAACAGGGGGCATGTGAAAAAAGCAGAACTCGGCAAATTTTTAAATTTCCACCTTCTAAATCCACATGGCAGCATCTCCGAGCACAGCATGAGGTGGAGCCGTGCAGGATGAGTGCGGGTTCGGGGTGCTGGACGGGGTACGAGAGTAGGGCAATGCCACAGACCCCACCACCTCCAACAGCACCCGAACGGTGTCAGGGGGTCACAAAGCACCTCACCGCACAGGAAGCCAGAGATTTTTGTTCATTTTTTTTCTTTTCTTTTTTTTTTTCTCTCACTTCCTGAGCTTTGAGTCATTAGGTGTCAGGCTTTCAAGTTTAGTTCACCAGCCTGGAATGCATCTTTAAAAATAATAGTCATTGAAAAAAATGAAAGCTGAGATTCAGCTGTAATCCCATGACTCAAGGAGGTGTGGAAGGAAGAAAATCATGAAATCCCATGAGTTTCAACAATGAAAGCATGAGAGCTGGCAAGGCTGTGGCACATAAATCATCAAAACTAAACACCATCAGTCAAAATGAAAGGAATTAAGCCAATCTCACCAGGCTGTTTTAATTATTTTTTAATGAGGATTTGCTCATTCAGAAAATTCACCAATCACAATGGCCGCCCCAAGCCATTCATGCCAAGCAGGGCCGGATCCTGCGTCGGACACGCATGGCTTGGCCCTGGTGCGAGTCCAGGCTGGGAAGCCCGGAGTGAGGGCATCTCGCTGATAATTAACTGGCAAGAAGGGGAGAGCAGTGCAAATGAACCAAAACCCCACGGAAGGTCCCATTTCACCATCAACCCAAAATGTGCTGGGAAAGTGATGAGAAAATCTTCTCTGGGCAGTGCCGGCGCCTTCTCAGGTGCCGTGGTCCCTGCGCTGGAGGCTTCGTTTCGTGGCTATGGAGCCTGCACTCTGCCATCAGGGCTGCTGGTGTAAGGTTTAGGCCCCATTCCTAAGCTTCAGCTGCTTCCAACTGTTGAGGAGCCAGGGAAGAACCTGAGCCTGCCTTGGAGCAGCCGCGGCTCCCATTAATATTTTGGTGGCTGTTGCGCAAAGCCGCTCAGAACGGGATTATTGGCAGCCTGTCTGCGGAGCGCCAGCTGGAAACGCTGCCCCCGAGACCTGCTCTCACTACCCTTTATGCTATTGATTTTTCTTTTAGCAAGGCAGGCGTTAAGAAGGAAAGAAACGGAGGGAGCACGAGCAGCTCTGTACCGCGCCGGTGTTTGGTGGGGGCTGGATCCGAGGGCAGCCTGGGTGGGAGGCAGCCGCGGGCACGCTTCTACGGCGCCTGATGGTCAGCAGCCGGGGACGGTGACTTTCTGCCAGGTCTCCTTCTTTCTTGCCCTTGTCTGGGCAGACCCAGCTCTCCCTGGCAGTGCACAAAGGCTTAAGCAGCATGATTTGGCTCCTGCTTTTCCATCTGTTTGATCCTCACAGGGACATCTGACCAGGCTTACAAGAGGCGAGGAGGGGGGGGACGTGCTTGGGACAAGTGTTTCTGTGCAAACTCTGCTGTGCAAAAGGCCTTGGCAGGGACCCCTGGACAGGGTCCATCGTGGAGAGGGGACACTGCCAGCATCAGGTGAGCTCTGGGCTCAGCTGTGCCCAGCTCCCTGGGGCAGCTCCCAGCACCTCTCCATCCCCCCAGCCTCGACTGCTCACGTCCCAGGCCACGACACGGGGAGCAGGGCTGTTGGCAGCTGCTCGCCCCCAGTGGGTTCTTGGTGCTCCCATTTGGGTCTGTGAAATTCCCTGCTCAGAGCCTGCCTTTGCCTGCAAAGACAATCCCCAGAGAGTACGAGGCAGCAAAGCAAAACCCCTTTCCTCTGGTGCTTATAAAACATTCACAATGCAGAATAAAACAGGAGACCGGGTTGGCTTTTTCAAAGAGTCTTAGAGAACTTCGGCACACACCTGTTTTCACAAAGGCAGGGACCAAAATCCCATCCCCGGCCCAGAGGAGAGAGCTGGAAGAGAGGCTGCAGGGGAGCTCCCGGGCAGCTCCAGCTCCTCTGCCCAGCCCGAGCCCTCCTGCGCCAGGCTCCTGCCCTTCCCGAGCTCCCGGCAGCGGGTGTGCAGAGCAGGACAAGTCGCTAATTACAGATAATAACTGCCATTTAGGAGACAGGCATCCACCGTCCCCGGCTTCCTCTGGGTGTGGAGCTGCCGTACCCCCGAGCTGGCAGCGGGCGAGGCAGGGGCTTGTTCTGCACTGCCCTGCAGGGAGGAAAAAATCGCAGCCGCGTGCCTCGACACAGAGCCCTGCACTGCAGCCTCGGCCCTGGCCGTCCCTCCTCGCCCCCAGCATGGCACCAGCTGTAATTTTGGCTCCGGGCATGTGAGAGCCATCCGGCTCGTGCCCGGCTCACCGCGTAACGCTGCGCTGGGAAAGCCGCAGCAGCAGCTTCTTGCTGGGTCACCCAGCCCTGTGGATGCCAGTCCCGAGAGATAACCAGGGGAAAGAGTGCCAGTTATGAATGTTTTAATTACAGACAGGTGATAATGAACTGAAAAGCTGTTGCTATTTTATTTATTTTTTTAATCAGAGCTGTGACAGCTCCCTGCCCTGATGGGGCACTGCGGGACGCCAGCACCTTGCTGGCCGCCCCCCAGCACCCCTGGGGCTGGGCACTGGGGATCCCAAGCGAGCAGGGGAGGGATGCTCAGCAGGGACCAGGGCGGGTGTGAAGCCCAGCCCTGGTGCAGGCTGCCAGGAACGGGACCAGGACACTCCTGAACACGCCGCAGCCCACATCTCTGGCGGGCAGAGCCGTGGCACGTCCGTGCAGGCTGCTGTCTGAGCGGGCACGCACAGGTCTGCGCGTCGTGCAAGGACTTCACCAGGGCTCGGGGTATTGTCACCAGGCATTCACCCGCTCCTTGCGTCACCATCCAACCCCATGCTCCAAAACAGGAGTCCCAAAAAGTAGCTTTTTTTGGGGGGCAGGAACACAGATGGAGAAGGAAGCACTGGTGTACCATGGGGATCTTGGGATGTGCTGGCACCCCGACACTCTTCCCCTTGCAGCACTGGAAATCGCAGGGTAAATAGCTGAAAGCAAAGTGCAGCTGGGAGGAAGGAGATGTGCCCGTCCTCCTGCAGGACTCAGGTTTTCAGAGCTCATTTCCTCGAGTGCTGATCCCACACAAAATTCAGGTCACTTGGCTGCTCCCGCACGGCTGTTGAGAAAACCTGCCCCCAGTTAGCTGGCTGAGAGCACGGGGAGCTTTGCCTGGACGATTCAGGAACGAGACAAAACGAGATAAATCTGCGACTTGCTGGGAATTATTTATTCAGCTCTGCTCTTGGTGGGGAATTATGGATGTGCCGGTGGTGCCACCAAGCACCTTCCTCCTCCCGGCTGCTTGGAAATGGGTTATTTAGTAACTGGTGAGGCCACCGGTGCTGAGTCAGCCCACAGCTAATGAACACCCTGGCTGCCCATTTGAAATTTATTGCACCTATTAATTACAACCATTAGCTGCAGCCAGTGAAAATTTTATAATGAGGACCCTTGCGACTTTGCCTTCCTAGCAGCAAATTAACTGTGTGGGGGGAAGAATCAATGGGATCAGCATACTTTACAGAAGCGATGTTTTAATTAGCGATTCTCTGCAAACATGCCAAGCAACAGCCTCTCCGTTCATTATCTCCCCTTAAAGGGATGGTGCTTCTTTTCAGGTTAGCTTTAGCCCGGTCTCGTCTCCTCTGTTGTTGGCTTTCTAATGCACTGCTGCTCATTATAGAAGCTGCTTTGAAGTTGGCTTTGTCTTAGGTTTGGCTGTAAGCAGCGCTACGTTCGAGGTTTGCAGGGAAAAAAAAAATAAAGCAGCCCTAGGAAATAATGGCTTGGAAAGCTCGGCTGAAATACAGACAAATTGGGCAAATCCTGTGGCTGCGAGAGCCGGGAAGGGTTTGAGTCCCTTCATGTGATGGGTGCTGCGTGGGACCCGTCGGGAGGGCTCCCACACTCAGGTAAGGGTCGCAGGGAGCAGCTGCCCTGCCCGGCGCTGCGATGCCTCCAAGGGATGGGTGCTCCTGGGGCACGGCTCTGCCACCCGGGGCACTCCTCTGGGTGTCTGCACGGCAGCTTTTAGAGGTCCAGGCTTGAGGTTCCCCCCAACCATCCGTCATTTCTGCCAGTTCTTGGCTGTAGAGGTGGACAGACTAGTTGTCATAAAAGGCAAAGGGAATAAAATTTCTGGGAACTTTTCTACGTTTCGTTACAAATGGTTTAATTGCATTCAGTTCCTGCGAAAAATAAAAGGAGCCGATTTCCATTGCAAATGATCCCATTTCCCAGGAAAAATCGACATGCTGGCGGCAAATGGCAGCTTTGAAATTCAGAGCTTAAAATGCAAAACTTAATGTTGTGTTTTTTTTGTTTTTTTTGTTTTTTTTTTTTTTCCCCTAACGAAGTAGCTAGAAGTTAATTCGATTGCATTTCTCAGGGAGAAAAAAAGAAAAGCAAAGCCTGGGCAGTGGAAAGTGAGAAAATCAGCCAAAACGTGAGCCCCTGATCCTGTGCGTGCCTTCCCCATGCCCGTGGCCACGGGGGCCACCCAGCAGCCGCCACCCTGAGCCCGTCCCCACCGCGATGTGCTGAGCCCAGGGCAGCGTGTCCGGCTCCTGGGTGGAGGAATTGGGCTGGGTGAGAGGGAGCGAAGATTTCCCACCTCGCCTGAGCTGCTGGGAGTTGCCTGGATGTGAGGCAAAACCCAGGGAAATGGGTAATTGCCGGGCTAAGGAATTGGCTCTGTCCAGCTGGTTCGGAAAGACATTTTTTAGGGTCCAGGGAAAGTGACATTATTAAAGTGAGCATGCTGATTCCAGACAGCTCCCAATTCATCACTGTGACAGTGACAAACACAGCCTGGGGTTATGCAGTTGACTAAAGAGAATTCTCTAGCTTTACATTTTTAATGTTCCTCGCATTTTCCCTGCTGCAGCGGAGTTTTATCCGAAGGATCTTCTCCCCTGAATAGAAAGGGCAGCATGGGTCTGTGCAGCATGCCCAGCCCTTGCAAATCAAGCAGGGCTTCTGTCATCGCTGCCCAAGCCAGTTAATTTATTTTTTAATTATTCCTTGCTCCTTCAGGATCCTTTTTCTACCTTTTCAAGAAGAACAGGAGCGCCAGCCTCAGCTGGGCTGCCTCTATTCTCCGGGGCTCATTCATCATTGTCTGCTGCCTGAATGGGAGGCAGAGGGTCAGCCTGAAAAGCCTCGCCGTTACAAGCTCCTCTAAATATATCAATAGCTCCCTACTGGACACAGGGGTCCTGCCAGCCCGACCGCCCAGGACTTTGGCGGGGGGGTTGTGTCTGTGGTATGGGGGTGGATGGGCACGGGGAGACGTGGGGGGCACAGAGAGACGTGGGGGGCACGGGGAGATGCAGGGGGCATGGGGCAGTGCGTATGGGCATGGGGGGGACCGGGTATGGCTCAGCCCAGCCTTCCTGGGGGGTCTGCCACAGGCGTTTTCACCCGATTAATAAAGTGCAGGACAGGGTGGGATGCTGTGGTGGGGAGCTCTGTGTGAGCCTGGGGTGTGCAGTGCCGGATCCAGACATTGTGCCCACCCAGGGACTGGTCCCTGAGGCTTCCCCCTCCCTGCAGGCAGAGGTTTTTTGCTCTGCTCCCACTGGGGCTCTGCAGAGCCGGGAGGGCGCAGCAGCCCCGTGCAGCCCCTCTGCCCCAGCCGCTCCCTCCCAAATCCCATTCTCAGGCTCCTAACAAAAAGCAACAGCACAAAGAGAGGCGCAGGGACCTGCCGCTACGCTGGGAAGCCATTCAGAACTGGAGACTCATTAAAGGGCCTGTTGTCGTTATTTGTGAGCTCCAGAGGTAGTCTTGTTTAATTTGGGAGCTGCTGGGCAGGTACCCAGATGGCTGGCAACGTTTGGGGAGGTGGGTAGCAAATTAAACCTCTCGCTGCTGACCTTGGCTTTGTGCTGCAGCTGGGCCCCTTGGAGGGGGGGGAGGCAGGGAGGCCGTGGACATCACCCCTGCACGTAGAGAAGGGCTCACAGGCCCCACCTGGCTTGGCTTTTTTCCCCACAATTGGTTTTCTCCCATCTGTCTGTGCTGGGAGTTTGAATCGCTCTAACCTGCAGCAGGGAGGCAGGGTGAGGGGTGGTGGGGTGGGGGTTCTGCACGGTGCCCCACTGTCCGGGGGTGCTAACTGCTGTCGGTGCCAGTGGCTCTCTGGATGCAGCAGTACCCCATACACTGAGATTTCCACCTGGTCCTTTGATAGCCTGAGCACTACCATTGTGCCCATTTCACAGACAGGTAAACTGAGGCACTGAGCTGTTCCCCCTTTATGCTGCTGGGGAATAAACGCTGAATTGTGGCTCTGCAGCGAACCTGTGTGCCATGCTGTGGGTGCTGGGGTCTCTCTGCTGTCCGTGGGGCTGGAAGGCGATGGGGTGAGGATGTTCACCTCTGCAGTGCGGTGCTGCATGTGCTGGGCACAGCTTGCTGGGAGCACCAGCACTGCTAGGGCTGGTAACCTGCAAACCGGGCTAACATTTGAAGTGGGGAGAAAACGAAGGTTTCACTTCAGATGGTGTTTTTTCAAGTATCGGTTGTTTATTTTAAAAAAGCAGCCTTACATTTGCATAATTACATTTTGCAGCTGTTGGGCCGTAATGAGGGCTGTGCTTTGGGGCATTATTTTATCCTTTGAAAACGGACACAAAGCCAGCGGACGCTGCTCTCAGCTCAGCCTCATTGTGCTGCAGCCGCTGGTGCTGAGCCTCGCAGGGTGTCCCCGGGCACCTCACCCCCGGGGCCGGCAAATCCCCATCGGGCGCCACAAGCTGTCCCCACGTCTGTCCCCGTTGTCCCCTACAGCGGAGAGGGGCTGGGGCTGGCTTTCAGGGCCTGGTTCCAGTTGGATGATTTTGGGTGATCTGTCCCATTCGCACGTCCCCTGTGCACCTCCAGGAGCTGCCCTGATCTCTCCTCCTCTCCCTGTCCCCATCCAGGTCTCCTCGGGTGCCCCACGCCTCTCCTGCTCTGGGTGATGCCCCAGTTCACCTTCGCGTGCTTCTGCGGGCTCCATGGCTTCTGCAAGATGAAGAGGAAGAAGGAGGAGTCCAGCGCGGAGCAGGAGACGGCGGTGTGAGGAGCAGACGGGCCTCGGGACGCCAGAGCTGCCAGGGAGGGGACGTTTGGTGCCCCCTCTCCTCTCGCCTCGCCAGGGACCGGCTCCCTTCACGCTGCAGAGGTGGGAAGGGGCAGGGGGCTGGCGGGGGGCTGGGGGCTGCCCCAGAGAGCCAAGGCTGTGCCCAGGGAGGTGCTCAGCACAGTCAGGCGAGCCCAGGCCTGAGCAGTGGCTTTGCTCTGCAGGGTGGGCAGAGGGAGACGATTAACCTGCCCCAATGCCCTTTGCCTGCAGCCTGGCTCGTTTTCTCTCCCCAGAGACCTGCCCGGCCAGGAGAGAGCCGAAGCAGAGGAATGGCCGCACCGAAAGGCACAAGGAGGTGTTGTGGACATCATCTGGGTGCTGCACCCATCCTGCACGGACCCCCCCAAGCCCTCAGCACCCCAACGGCCGCTGTCGGATGCTGCCAGCATCCCAGCAGGGCGGAGGATTCCCCCCTGAGCCCTCTGCCAAGGCACATGGACAGACCCCAAGGGGTGTTGAGTAGCCAGGGCCAGGCCTTGTCCCTCCCGGAGCCGTAGTGCTGGGAGGCTGGCCTGGAGCGGTAAGTGGTCTCGCTGCTGCAGAACAGGCCGAACCTAAAAACAAGCTGTACTTTTAATTATTTATTTTTTTTAAAGCATCTCTCAAGAAAATGCCTGGGACTGCAAGAAGCCATTCTCATTCTCCACGCTTTGGCTGTGCCTGGCCCCGTGGCTGCAGCACACCAAAGCATTTTGGGGACACCAAAGGCACAGCACGGCTTGGACACAGCTCCCGTGGGACCAGTGCAGAGGGGACACGGCGGTGGTGACACCTGTCCCCATGCACCTGAGCGATGTGGCTCAGCGGGGGATTGATCTTGATCGGCAAACGGGCCTGCAGCACCCAGCTCGGGGCACTGGAGTCGTGCTCCAGGGACACTTCTAGCACAAACCTGTCCTCCAGAGCAGAAACCCTTAAAATCTTCCAGCTGGTGTTTTTCTTCTCTGTATGGAGACCCCCCCAGCCAGGGGGCAAAGGCGATGCCTGTGGCTGCCAGGCAGGGCATGCTCGCCCTGAGGGCTGGTCCTGCTCCTGCCACCTTCACCCTGTGCTTTGTTGCTGTCCCCAAGGTCCCCAGGGTCCCCCTCTCCCCTGTCTGTGCGTCCTTCCTACCTAGAGTTGAAGCCATACAGGAGCTCCCTGCATGCTGTGCCTTCCAGGAGGCGTCTCACAGGCGTCCCTGCTCAGACCCCCACCCAGTCAGCCCCCACGGAGTGTCGGAGCCCCCACGGATTTGGGGATGTTGCTTGGGTCTTGGTGCTGCGATGCTGGGGCAGGCTGCAGCCTGCTTCCCTGACCCTAAACACACCCAAAATCCAAGATCTCATTCCAGGAACTGGCAGCTGCCGTGGCCCCGGTGCTCTCATTTCCAAGACGTGCCGAAAAGCAGGAGGGGCAGCCCGTAGGAAAGGGTAAATCCGGGGAGGGCAAGCCCCTGGTGTGGAGGCGTATAGATTTGAGCAGCATGACACCCCCGTGGAGCCCCCCCTGGTCCCAGCGGGGGATGAGCACACTTGGAGAGCAAATCCTCCTCCGGTGATTAACCAGCCTGACCTTTCCAGGGCTCACCTGGTGCTCTCAGAGCAGATTTGCCCTTAACAAACAGAGCTGTAGCTGCCAGTGACAGCTCCCCTTTGGAGTTCTGTTGGCTCAGCCAACACCCAGAGCCAACACGGCCATTATTTTATTTTCCTTATCCAACGGATTGAGCACAAAAACCTGGCCAGGAGCACTGATAACAGGAGTTTTAAATCCTCCCTGCTGAGTGCCCGCTGTGGGGGCTGCGGTGGGACGCAGCCGATGGATGTGGGACATGGGGGTGGCAGGGAGCGGGCACGGGCAGCGCGTGCTCCCCATGCACCAGCCCCAAGGTCGGGGGGCTCGGGGTACTTTTCTTCTCCCCTCTTCATCCCAGGAGAGTGAGCTGGGCGAACACAGTGGTACAGCCCCAGGGCATTGTTCCCAGCTGGGGATTTCCTAGCTGAGCTCCAAGTATCGGCAGGAGAGGAGGTGCACAGTGTATCTGCCATGCGATGACCAGCCGGGATAGCTGGCCCTGTCGTTTGTCACCATCGAGCTCAGCAGATTTCAGCCCGGCATGCACGGATCAGTGGAAAATCCCGCGGTTAGTGCAGGCTGTAATGTCTCCTCCGGGACCTCTGAGGCCGCATCAGCCTTTTACTTAGGCAGTGCCTGAGGAACTGCTTCGCCGAGGCCCCGAGGGAAGCTGAAGCCTCTCAGATTAGTGCCTATGCACCCACGTTTTGGCTTGGCTGAAGGTGCTCTGCTCCTGGGGTGCACATGCTGGGTCCCCACTAATGAGGGTGCAAGTAGGGATGACCCGTGTCAGTACAGCAGAAAGCCAGGGATGTTCTGGCAGCCGGTGTGTGCTCCAGGGAGACCATAAAAAGTAGAGCTTTAGGGGAAATCTTGGGCAGCTTCACTCTGTCAGGCTTTGCAGAGGCTAAAGAATTGCTGTGGGGTTGGGGGGGTGGCCCAGTTCCTTACAGTGTAACCTTTGGTGCTAAATCTCTGATTACAGACCCATCAAGGGCTGGCAGGTGACGATCTGCAGCCAACAGCCACATTGAGACCTTGTGTCGGGCAGGGTGCTCGGCACTGCACCGAGAGCAGCCCTGCAAGGGAGCCTTGTGTGTGTCATGGGGGGGGCGTCAGGGCTTGGGGTGCCCCCTGGGTGCTAAGGGAGGAGCTGGGAGCTCTGCTGGAAGCACGGTGCTCACGCTGTGCAGACACGCTGCAGACAGCTCTGTGCCTGCTCAGGCTGTCCCTGCGTCTCCAACATTCCCGTTTCCAGCAAAAGGGCCCCGAGACGGGCATGGAACGAATGACGGATGTAGATGAGAGACAGGCAGACACTGACCCACACCCACTCCGTGTACACCTGAAGACACGAGGAATTAACCAGGTGCGTTTTGAATGTTAAAACACCCGAGCTGCATTCATTTTTAAAGAGAATTTCCACCTCCCCGGATGGATGGAGCTCGCAGGGCAACAATATGTTTTCCTCTGTGGCTCCGAGCGAAATGGTTTGCTCCTGGATTGACCTCTATTGTGTTCATAACCGGCTCGTGGTGCTTTTTGATTCCCCCGTCATAATGACTTGACCTCGGGATTTATGGTGAAGGTCCTTTCAGCCGCGCGCTGCTTCCCACCGGGCTCAGCCTGTCGCTTTTCTGTAGCCAACCTGCCAAGAGCTGCGCCCTGCGCCGCTGCTCGCCCCTCGCTGCCCGGCCCGTGCTGCTGTCAGCTTCCACTTGACAAATTTGCAGTGGGCACAAGCAAAGGGCTTTGTTTTTTTTTTTTTTCCCTCTTTCCAATGGCAGCATTTTGGCAGGGCAGCATATGCTTCTGAGACTGCGAAGGCTGGGAATTCGACAGCTCTTGTCAAAGAAAAACACTCTCTCCCTGTCTCTTTCTTTCTCCCCCACATTTGCGCAACCCTGGGCATTTTCATAAACTGGGATTTTGCTTCTTGTTCGGGATTTCCTCTTGCTCTCCCAAGTGACAGACACGCCGCCTTTGGCTCATCCACCCGGCTTTCACTTCTCCACTCCAGCAGTGACTGCACATGAGTGATACCGTAACAGATAAATCTTACCAGTGCCGATGGCAACGAGCTGCAAGCTGGAGTTGTCCCCCAGAGGTTTTCAAGAGCTTTTCCGAGGCTTCTCCACCCTCCGGAGAGGCAGGGAGGCACAGGGACCCTCAGGGAGCCTGAAGCTCTGGCTGCCAAATCGCCTTGGGTGCTGAGCAGCTCAGGGCTGCCCTCGGGGCAAGGGGTGCAGAAGTGTGAGGGCTGCGAATTGTCCTCTCCGTTACACTCCGCGCACCGCTGGGCTCTCTGCAAATCCCCTGGCATGGCACGAGCCTCATCCGTGCCACGGTTTCCCAGGCTTTACAGAGAGATCCTCCAGCACCATCGCTCCTCAGGAAGAGGAGAGCGGTGCTCCTGAAAAATGCATTTATTCCCACTAGCAATAATTCCTCCTTAATCCTGTTACACCAGGGAAAGCATCCAGGGGCAGGATGCAGGAGGGGGGCTGCCCCAGCTGGTTGCCCATCACCCGCGGTGCCTGGGGCTTTGGGGACAGGTGGGACATGGCTCGGCCCCTTCCAGCATGCCCTGAGCTTCTCCTCAAGTGCCAAAGGGCCGGGGGAAATCTGTCAGCAGGCAGGGACACCCACACACCAGCCCTGGGGGTGGAGCCCGCAGCATTGTCTGCAATGAGCAGCTGCCTGTGCTGAGGACTGGGAGTCGGGAGTGTGGGGAGGAATTAGTTTTAATGATCAAAATAACCAGAGCATTGCTTCAGGCTCCCTTCTGAGTGTGTCCCCTCTGTAAATATTGGCCTACTTCAGTACGGAGGTGTGTTTGCATGATGGTAGCAGGGTAGGGCACCCAGCACCAGCAGCTGATTCGGATGCAGAGAGGTTTGGGCAGCGAGCTGGAGCCAAGGAAAAAGCTGCCTGAAATCCTCGGCCACATTCTCAAAGGTTTTGCTGGAGACAGGGAAAAAGCAGGGAGAAAACCCGAGCCAGGGTGAAGGTCAGTGATGCCACACCGGGGTTCTTCAATGCATTTTTATACTGATTTGCAAAGTCACCCTGTGAAGTGTGGTGACCACACAAGTGAGACACTCGTGGGCTCGAACCACTGCGAATCAGTCACTGCTCAGAAGTTTATTGCATGTGTAAAGACACAGGCCGAACCCACCTGCACTTTATGCCAGCATAAATCCAGCAAAACACTCTGTACTGTGATGTGAGGTGTCTACAGAAATATCACTTGTATGGAGATGAGCTTGGGCAGGACCCCAACACCCCCAGATTTCTCCCCAGTGTGCCTCAGACCCGTCCCTAGTACAAAACCCTTTAGACAGCACAAGGAGGCGTACAGCCGGCACTGAGGATGCCCTGACTCAACAAAGCACTACCTGGATGGAAGTGTTTGCTTGGGGATTGGGCTAGATCCAGTCAATTTGCCTAATTCCCCCCTAATAAGCCCATATTGATCACTGCAGTTCCCAGGCACACGAAAGGCACAGAACTCTCTCTGCAGCAGCTCCGTAGCGGTGTCTGAAGAGGATCAAAGCATTCAACCTCCTTTATTGTCCTTCCCTTTCATCCCACTGCCTGGATTTCATCACGAAGGGACCTACCCAGACTTGCTCCTCAGGAGTCTCCCAGCCCCAGTAGCCATAGAAACCGGCTATTTTTAGGCTGTTTTCATGATGCCAGTAAATGACTTTTCTCTACTTTGGAGAGACAGAAGACCAGGTCAGCCCTGTGTGCTGTCGCACGGTGAATGATCATCCCTGAAAAGCCATGCAAGAAGATAAACGTGGCATTTGCAAATGAGCGCACATATCCACGCACAGAGCGGCTCCACTCCTGTCGTATTTCCTACGCCACAAATTATTCAGGACAATTTTTGGAGTACGGGTTTTACAGACGTTTGGAGATCGGGGTTTTTGCTATGTGAAAAGCTTCGCCCTTCCCTGAGCTGGTTTCAATACATACACCCTTCCCCCTCGGTTGTACAAACTGACTTCCTTTTGAAATCTGACCACTGCCATGGGGCACCTGGCAGTGCATGGGATGGGATGGGCAAACCTTGGGGATGGGGACGGGGACATGGGTGGGGACCGCCCCATCAGTGCTCAGCGGGTGGCTGGAGCTGCAAACAAACACACCCAGCCCGACGGCTTCTGCTGTAGCGTGCCCAGTTTGCAAGACTGTACTGTAAACTATCGATGCACCTGCATGGCATGGCTGTGGTTTGCACTGAAGGACTGGCCTGCTGATCTGATCGACTCTGTTCTGTTCTGTTCTGTCCTATCCTATCCTACTCTAGTCTGGTCTGCTCTACTTCTATCCTATCCTACCCTACCCTATCCTTCTCTACTTCTTTTCTCTTCTTCACTTCTTCTCTTCTATTCTCCTCCCCTACACTACTCTAGTCTAGTCTACTCTAGTTCTATCCTATCCTACTCTGTTTCTACTCTGTTTCTACTCTGTTTCTACTCCTATTCTATTCTTCTACTCTATTCTATCCTATCCTACTGTTTCTACTCTGTTTCTACTATTCTATTCTATTCTATTCTATTCTATTCTATTCTATTCTATTCT
>CM021756.1:4013587-4029719 GCA_011075105.1 Heteronetta atricapilla | reverse complement strand
CTATTCTATTCTATTCTATTCTATTCTATTCTATTCTATTCTATTCTATTCTATTCTATTCTATTCTATTCTATCCTCCTACTCTACTCCCCCCCCCATCTCGCTCTCTGTCTCTGTCCGGTCTCTGCTGGGTTTTGCCCTGGGAGCTGCGCGTGGTGGCGGCCATCCATCCCTCCATCCCTCCATCCCTCCATCTGTCCCTCTGTCCCTCTGCCCCCGGTGCCAACATGTGCCCGGCCCGGCCGCGCGGAGCTGCTCAAATAAACTGGATTCACCCCCAGAGCCGGCCTCCATTCCCAGCGCGCTGCCTGCGAGCCGGGCCCCGTGCCCAATCCGGAGTCACGCCGGTTCCCGTTTACACGTGGGAATTCAGAGCGGGGCTGACACCCCGCAGCGTGGGGACGGGCAATAAAGCGGTGCTGGGGCTGAGCTCCGCGGGGTGTCTCGGTGACAGTGCGGCCGGTGCGGGCCCGCTGAGGGATGGGAGAAGCGGCACCAACGCCGCCGCCGCCCGCGGGCACGGCGCCCGCTGAGAACGCGCAACCACCCCCAGCTCACCGCATGTAACGCGGCGCGGCCCCTTTAAACCTGAGGGCGCGGAGGCTGGGGCGGACCACAAGGGGAGAAGGGGAGGGGGGGATTCTCGCGGAGGGGCGGGGGGTTAGGTGGGCTCTGCCAGGCGGGTCCGCTCAGCGCTTCCCCCGTCGGTGGTACGGCCCGCGGGCAGGCGTGGCCGGCTGAGGCGGGCGGGAGGCTCGAAGGGCGCGGGGGGGCGCGCATGCGCGGGGAGGCGCGCAGGCTCTTGGAGGCAGGCGGGGGTTGTGGTTTCCCAGACCTCGTGGCGCAACGGTAGCGCGTCTGACTCCAGATCAGAAGGCTGCGTGTTCGAATCACGTCGGGGTCACGGCTTTCCCTTGTGGGGATCTATTTTACACCCGGGGCCGTGGGGCAGAGTTGCCCCGAGGGTGTCCGGGGACCGGGATCCAGAGCCACGGCGTGGGCCAGGCCCAAAGGCGCGGGGACGGGGCCGTGGGGGCTGGGCTCTCCTGTTCATCCCACTGAGGGTCTGGGGCTAGGCCGCGGCCCGGGGCGTGGTGCCCGTCCACCTGCCCAAGACATCCATGGACCTACAAAAATGCAAATTCACCTGAAATAACCCCACTTTCCCGTTTGGCAGGAAGAAAACAAAACCCTGCGGGACACAAAAAGCTTCCAAGTGGTTGTTTACCATAACTGCTTTAACCTGGGTTAAGTGCTGGTTGCGTACACCAGAGTTCTTTGGTCTTGATCTCTTTCCATTCACTGCCTCTTGTCTTGAGTGGCTTCTCCATGGAAATTCATTGCTTTATAATAACACACAAAAACAATGCTTTTGAGCTTCTCTTTCCACAAAGATTACCATTACTTCAAAAACTTGTACCAGAAAAATGTCAGAAAACTCAACTTCTATTTATTTTGATTACCCTGCACTGCCTTCACTGATAAATTTTAATTAGGAAAAAATTTCTGGGTAAAACAACACTACGTATTTGGAAGCATTATCCACAACAGTGTGGTCTCTGAAACATGCAGTATTAAAGCCATTTATAAGGTGACTGCAGGATATGTTTAAACATCATGTTGTGGTTAAAATGAAAGTTATCTGCTCGGTATTTAAAAAAGAAATTGCAACCAAAAGGCTTTTCATTTGCATGTGTATTTTAATGCCAGGTGCTTAGTAAATGTTTTTCTTCTTCAGAAGTCTGTACTTGCTTGTTTCAGGGTAAAAGGACCTCTAATGAGTTCTGCAGAAAGTATCAGTTCCTATGTTTTCCTCACTAAAACCTCTTCTAGTATGAGATACTATCAGTGAGCTTGGGTAGTGCATGGCTGAGGGAATATCAGCACTTCAAAATCGCTTTCTACACTCCATTTCCCGTCTTTTAATGTTTTAAATTGAGTAGGTATACAGCATTGCCACAATTTTCTTCTGAAGCCTTCTGCCAGCTAATGGTGCCTGAGAGGGTCACAACGCAAACATCTTCCCTGTCGTGTGTTCCTCAGGAGCTGGGCTTATTCCTCAGAGGCTTCAAGTCTCTTGCTTTTTTCATTACATTATAAAAAACTTTCCTATCTGGAGGAATTTATCCAGTCATCCTTTTTCCAATTTATGTTCTCTCGCTTCTCTTCACCTTGACACTTAAATAAATCCCTTTAATCTCTTAATTGTCGTCGGTGTTATTTTGCAGTGTCCCACGTCTCTGCTGTGCTGTGCCCTTCCCAGCCACGCAGCTGATCTTGGTGATCCACCGTGGCGTCTGGAACACGCTCGGGCCAGAGTCGTTGTGCTATTTTGGGCCTTTGTCCTCAGCACAATATTTCTTTTTGTCCTTCAGAAAAACAAAACAAACAAAGACTTGTCACTTCTTGATATATCACCTTGGACTTCCTCCCAAAACTGTGGATTGTAACTATCAAATTTTGTTGTGAATCCACACAAGACGTGGATTAGCTTGTTCTCACATACATTTAATTGCATCATTCATACGATACTTAAAACGGTTCCAACTTTCATTCTTCCTTTAGAGAGATTTTTCCTTTTTCAATGAAATTACTGTCCCAGAGACTTCACGGCTGGTTGCCGTGGAAGTTCTGATGTCACAGTGGTCACGGCTTTCAGGAAAGGGACACCCCTTAACACCTCCCCAGCCATCGGGCTTCCACCTGGCCATGTGAAGAGGTAAAGCGGTTACTTCTGAAACACTGGAGTGCTATTTTCTGGGTAAACATCCCCATTTGTGAATTGATGTTGGCACATCTGAGAATGCAGTCTGTCAGAATGTCGACCTTCCCCTCGCATCAGGGCATGCTGCTGAGCACTTCAGATGTTCTTCGTAGGGAGCTACTGCAGGTGGTTCAGCCTGCTAAGGGATAAGTAATTTCTGAAATAATCACACTAGTGGGACAAAATCTTTGCAGAAATCAAACTTAGGGTGTTAATGTTATTTTTATTCTTTAACCGCACCAGGGAAAAAGTGAATGTGAAGCTCAGCACAGGTTTTAGGCTTGCACTGACATGTTTTAGATGGGGGTTAAGTGGTTTCAATCATCTTGTAATGTGCAACTGTCCTGTAGCGATATGCCATGCACTATGAAAACACACAAGCAGTAGAAGTAATTGTATACAACTCAAAGGTGAGTTACAGTTTCTTAATTAAATTAACAGCTTTTAAAGTGGTGTGTGAGGCCTTTATTTTTCCTTAGAAGCAGTGCACTGAGAAGTGGGTGCATTTTCCAGATCACTTGGAGCTGAGATTCATAGCGTGTTTTTAGTTACCCTGTTGGATGGACTGCAATACAGTCTGCTGGGATCTGCTTCATCTGTTCCCACCATGATCTGCTGGGGGCCATGCCCTTCTTTCCTCCCCTATTTTTTTAACCAGTAGCAAGAATCCCTGAAATGGTGCCTGGTGGTGAACAGCTTTGCCCTGTGATGGGGGCTTGCCTGCCAGCCTTTGCTGTGTTGCTCCAGAGGTTTCCTCCCGATGTTTGTTAGGGGATGTTGAGAAAATAAATGGAAAATTGCCAATATTTGGAGAGGCTCTAATGGAGAGAGTGCTGATGCTGAAATGGCTCTGTTTACATAAAAACCTCATCTTCCTAAACCACCTTTCATCCCAGTATTTGCTGGTGATATTTGTATATGCCCGTGGCTTGGATTTTGTATCCCCCGAGGTAGGTAGCTGTCTGTCTCTTGCTGCTGCACAGGAATGGAAACAAAGACTGAGTTCCATTGGAGCTGTTTCATTTAATCTTGTCCCAATTGCTTCGCTAACTAGTGTACAGTGAGGAAAGAGCATTGTTCCATAAAAGTCTGGAAAGGCATAAAGAGCAGACCTGGAGTCTTTCCTCTCATAAGGGGAAGCAAATGAGGCGTGGCTTTAGGCAAGATTCTTGCTCCTTAAAATGAGCAGTGTTTGCTCTCTGGAGTTTTTTATTCCCCTCCCCAATCAGGATGGCACATTTTGTAATCAAAATCGGGTCACAGGAGACCGATGCGTGAAAGAGCAGCTGTTGCATGCAATCGTGCACAATATTTCTGTGCTAGAAGTGATTCATTTAGTCTGTAATATATATGGAAATGTGCTGCAGGAGCACTGCTGAAAATAACCTATTGTATTCATAAAGCCCCAACAAAGCTGATTTTTGATTTGTGGGTTTTACATGCCTTTTCCCTTTTACGATATGTCAAATAAACATAAGCAATCTGCCTTTTAGTTCTGGTAGTGTTATTTGGCTGTATTTAATCTATCTGTATTGCTTCTTTTAGACTTAGTGCTGAAGGTATTGCATTCAGCTGAAGGCATAAAGTAAATGAAGGCTGCTGCAGGGAGTTATATGGAAAGAAAATAAAATCCTGCTGCAGAAGCACTCTGGATGAACAAATAAACGATATAGAATGAGAATGAACAAGGGGGAACAGATCATTTCCAAGGTCTTAAAATACCCTGGAAAATCTGAGCTAGAAGGGATATTCTGTACTTCTCCATGTGTAGAGAAGTGGCTAGGTAATTTGCCAGTGCTTCATCTCTGCATGATGCATTCCAGTAAAAATGGTAGGGCACGTAGATGTCCTCTGTTTCTGCTCTGGAGAATTTTCAATGGGTGTATACAGTATTACAGTATTTTATTCAATTTAAATATAATTGTTAAGTACACATACTTAGCAGTTAAATGCAACTCGTTACTTATAATTTGCTGCTAACTTTATGAAAATGCTGCAGAAGGTGTTGAAATCTTTGGATGGAATTGTGAGGCAGTTAGAAACCATTTCAACAGTGGCAGGAATCCCAAAGTTTTCTTAAACACGTCTGTATTTAAGTGTATGTGATCTGTGAGGCAAGAGGATAAATGCTGACAGATGTCTTTCAAACTATGGTAAGCATCTCTGCTTTTTTTAATATTTTTTTTTTTCTCCTCCAAAAGCTGTGCATTTGGAAGAGATGGCCCAGACTACAACTGACATGCTGATACAACGGCTGGAAGAAAGTGCAGATGAGCACAGCCCAGAGAAAGACGACGTGCAAAGTGAGTGACAGTCAACTGGAGTCGCAACAGGACCAATGCTGTGTACGCATTAAATGAATTATGGTTGGGTTTGTAGAGAATGTGACCTAACAAATATGAATTTGGGGTGCCTGGGGAAAGGGCTGAGTGAGAAAGAGGATATTGCCTTCATACGGAAAGACTAAAATGACTTTCAAAACCAATCAACTCCTGTAAAGGTAATAGTGGGGTTTTTAGCTATCCCCGTAAATGAGACAGCATCCAGCAGTCAAAATTCAGCAAAAACAAGTTTACTGGCGCAGTAAATGTTGTTTGTCTTCTAAATGATGTATTTTAGCTTCCACAAGGACGCCTTGAGAATAAGCTTCTGCAGCTGATAAATGGAAGTCCTCTTAACCTAAGACAGATGAAAGTAAACACTTTGATCAGAGTTCAGAAAATGCGGATCAAAAAGGATGACGTACAGAACTATTACTTTTGGAAGGCAAAAATTAAAGTTACCAGAAGCTACAAGGCTTTGCAAAAGCATGTCTTGCTTAGTGTTGAGTACTTCTGAGGGACAAATCTTAAAACTCTTCCAGGTCTGACTGCAAGAGGTGTTTAGGGACCTAAAGATGCAGACTATGAACTGAAATGAATTTTATTTTCCGATTTGGCAGAGGGAAACCTGTTTCCTAGAAGTAAGGTGTGTGTTTCTCAGGGGGAAAAATAAATAATACCCATAATAATATGGTTGGTTTAATAAAAAGTGTTAATACTAGTTTTCAAGATCTGAAGAGAACAGTGTTTTTTCACTCTTAACCAGTCTCTACTGAAATTACGAAGCAGCTCCCTCTACAGTATTTAGCCTATACCTTCCAGAAATGCTTGAAACTGCACCTTCCATACTGTTCCACTTCTCCTATCACTAACTCTTAGCAATGTGTATTGCATCAAATCTGAGCGCTGCTTTGATACTTAGGTACGTGTGTCTGCTTCAGATCAAGCTACATACTAGAGATAATTACGAATAATCCTGGTAACCACTGTCTGACTAACCAGTGGAATTTGTCTTTCTGATCTGCTTGGAAACTCCTATGTGAATATCAAGGTGTTTGAAGTAACCTTAGAAGACATAATTCTCTTTTTACTGAAGTAGAACATTCCACATTATAATCTCAAAAAGCCTTTTGGGGAGTTCCTTAGTACTAAAAGCTGTTTTGTCCCTACCTTTTCTTTATTGTAATGTTCTTTGAAGTTTTCTTCAAAGATGAAACTGAACTTCCCATTTATGTTACAGACTAATGAATATCCAGCTTTGTTTAAGCAATTAGCTTGGTGGGATGATTTCTGTTGCAGTTTTTTTTTTTTTTAAAAAAAAAAAAAAGTTCCAAAATCCTGAGTGGTTTAGACATGTTTTGAAAAAAACACTAAGCCAACAGCTGTGCAGTGGACTAATCTGACAGTATAGCAGCTGTCATAACAAAAGCAGAGCTGGTTCAAACACAGCCTCTTTGTGTAGTGATTGAAAATGATTTAAAGGAAAAGATTATGTACTGGTTCCACTGTGTTGAGCTCTGGGGCTGGATAAGTGACTGTTCACTTGCTTTTGGTATGTGATCCCCAACAGATGAATGGGCTCTTAACCACTCCTTTGCTCTAGCTTACAGGCTCGATTGTTTCACGGCTCAGCTCTGCTTCTTTCTGCTGGCTCTGTTTCTGCACCCATGTTATATAGGTGCCTGCCTGGGTTCTGCTTGGTTGATGGCACACCACTTTAACATGCACACAAACCACATCTGTAATCAAAGAATGCTCCAGTGAATGCACAAGAGGATAATTAAGCAATGCAATTTGTAAAGATGGCCTGAACTGTGGCTTTTTAAAGTATCAAAATTATGCAACCTGCTTTAGATATTTCAGGGTAATTTGCTTTGCGTTTTAAGGCCCTCTTTATTTCTTTCTCCTTGTTCAGACAGAAGTACTGGAGTAACCTTTGAAACAAAGGACTTCAAAGTGACAGCAGGCTGTGTATCTGGCACTAGCGAAGTAAGTAGTCTGCTAATGCGTGAATATTTTATGTATCTACAGCTAAATGAAGGAAATTGCAAGTTGATATAAACTGATGTTCTTTGTATTAGCTCATGACAAATGCAGCAATTACCTCCAATCAGTTAATTATAGCATCCTTCCATGGTCTGCCTTCTATTTTCTTGAGCTTTGTTTTGTGTTATCAGTTAACTAGTTGAGGTGTTTAGGAATATGCCAAGCAAGTTCTTCTGCAATACTGAAGTAACTGTAAATGGAGATTTAGCAGCGTACTCAAAATCTAAACTGGCCTCTGATGCAGTCGTTATGTTTCATATGTTAAATGATAACTTGTTTTAAGAGATTCTGTAGTAATAAAGATCAGTACCAGTAAAGCTAAAGATCTATAGCTGCTTCTTGCATCGACACTTCTCACGTAAAGGTGGATGCTTGGCTTTTCAGTGCATTAATCTCCAGAACCCCTCTGTGACAACGGGGTGTGCTTTTCTCCATGTTTTATGAATGGAGACCTGCTACTAGTGCATGAGTAGCTTTTGAACATGGAGCTGCAAGTGGCTTGCCCAAGGTGACCTACAGAATCTGCAGTGGCTCTCCTGTATGCTAGCTGTTGGTTTACCTATATGCTGTTTTCTCTCTTCTAGTCCCTGAGTTAGAAGGGAAATGATGGTGGGAATAGTTTTCTACTGGGAAACCTCTGTAAGAGGAGTGAGTACTCAGTAAACTTGCAGTTCTTGTATTGCATCTTCACTGAAGTACTACTTTCTTGTTATGCTGTTGAAAAATATATTGATTTTTAAAACCTTAGTGAAAGTCATTGGTGTTTCCTCAGTCTATCTTGCTGCTTTCTATTTTGCTTTATAGTCTTCACACCTGGAAATGTCTAGACATCATATGGAGCTTCTGTCACTTGATGTTGATTAGTTTTGCTAAGATAATGGCAGAGGAAAGTAAATGTCTTTGCATACATCAATCCCCAAATCTTAGAAGGAAATAAAATTGTATTTGTTTAATTGTACAGTTTGCTGTCTCCTAATTCTGACTTTCTAGTAATGGTTTTCGAAGGGCGCCAGGTCTGTTTCTGGCAACAGAACATTGCGCTGAGCTTACTTGGATAATCTAGTAGCTTTCAATGTAAACTAGATGTACTTACAATAACTGTAAAACTAGTAATTAACAGTTAAATTGGTGCCACTTTGTGATGGGCCATCTCACATGCATGTGCTCTCATATTAAATTTTAAATACAGAACAATTGGGTAAAGGATTGCTAATTAAAAACAGAGTATATGTCAGATGAGCAATTAGTGATAAAGTAGAAGCTATCCTAAGGACTACTTTACTTGTGGAAAGCAAATTATTTCAGGCTCTTAAATATGTTTAAATCAACTTTGCATTGTAACTGTATGTGTAGATTTGTCACAGGTGGAAAAAATGTAAGGAGTTTCATTAAATCAGTAGGAATAACAAGAGCATGGTCTGTGTTGTATGGCGTTGAGGACTTGGTGGTAACTCACCATGAGAGGCTATAATTACATACCCACAGCTTTCGTTAATGAGTCTGTCTTGAAATATTAACAGATAGAACAAATATTGCCAGAGGATAAGCTTGATACATTGGATGCAGGGACAGAGTAGATCAGCTGCTAGCAGTCCCCATGGCAGTCCCAAGGCTGTTGTGCATTATGGCACTGTTGACTTCAATGTTGACTACCTTGTTGCATTTCCTCCATCACAAAATGCTTCCGAGGTGCAATCCTCAGGCTAGTGCCCTGGTCCAAATGATAGGAGTCATTGAACTTCCTTTCATTTACTAGTGCAGCATTACAGAAGTGCTTCCCTTAGCCTCTTACTTCTTAGAAGTCTTGCATCTTATCTAAATTCATCTACATGCACTTCACAGCACAGCGTAAGGATCCTGAGTCAGCTCTGAGCAAGTGAGCTTGCATTCCTGAGGATTGCTGGAGAGGTAACCAGATGTTCCCCTCGAGGCATCTCACTTCCTTCTCAGCACCTTATGTAGCCCAGAAGATGGCTATCTTAAAGAGAATGGAACTCCCTTTTGAAGAGAATACTTAAAACTTTTTAATGTAGTTGTAGAATAAACTCTTCTTGGCATTTAGAATTCAGCCATGGATCATCTCGCAACAGGAGACTTGTACCAGCACCTACGTGTGCAGTGTTAAATGAAAGTAATTTATTGAAAAACATACTATTTGTTTTGACTTCAGCCCTAGAAGTGGACCCCACTGCATAATGTTAAAGATAATGGCTGGATCCCTGAAGGACAAAGCCATCAATCTTTGTCACAAGACTTCTGTCGCTCAGTGGCACCCAGCACAATGAGGCTCCAGTCCCGAGGGAGGCTTCTGAGCATCAGCGTGGCAGGAACATTGAGTGCAGCGCTGTTTTCCATGCCTACAGATGAGTTTCAGCCGCTGTGATTAGATGACGTGTCTGGAGGCAAAGGATTGTTTATTGTGCATTACTCACTGACTTGTGCAATAAATCTGTTTAAAGTAGTGTTTCTTCTCACAGCAGGATGAGAAGATGGTGGACAGCAGGAGGATGACATACTGAATGCCAATTAATATTCCAGGGGCGTCCACATCAGACAGAGTAGGCCGCAGGCAACCAACCTTTATTTTAACCTAACCTCTTGGTGATTTTAAGTACTTCCCAAAGGTGTGTTTTTGCTATCTGCAAAAAAGGAATCCACTTTAAATGAGATTATTTCAAGGCAGCTTCCATTGATTGAATTGCTTCTCATCAAGAAGTACCATGGTGTTTCTTATGTCTGGGCACCATCACTGTTAGACTCCTGCGATCATTGACATGCATTCACTTTCTCATTAGTCTTGTTCTGATAACTCCAGGACCTCAAAAGATGGAGCATCCTCCCCCTTGAAATGAAAGTGGCCTCATTCCTAGCAATCTGCAGCTTGTTTGGTACCTTAGCTTGGTAGAAATAATCTTGTGTGTTAAGTCTGCTGAGTCTCTAAGCATAAACTTTTTTTCATTAGACAAGTGGAATGTCCAGTGATGAAGCTGATGAAGATGACCAAGATGAAACATACTTTTCTCTTTCTCTGTCTCCCAGTGGAATCAGGTAATATATGTTTAATCTCTTTTCCATCTTTATTTTGGCTTATTTTATCATTTTGGAGAAGTTTCCTCATGTTAACCTGCAGGTAAACGTCTTGGAAAGCACAGAGTTTCTGAAAATTCTTACTTAGAAAAAGCCTTGAGAAATTTTTGGAGCTAGATAAATGAGACTTCCTGAAGTTAGAGTGCCTGAAGTGCAACATTTAAGTTTTGCCTGGGATTCCTGCAATCCCACTGTCATGATTGCAAACAGCAAAGAGTCTGCTGCACTACTGGATGTGCCAGGACACTCAGAAGCTTCTGCCCTTCTTGAATCTGAGTCAAAATGACACTTGGGCAGTTGTTCCGAGTTGTAGTAACTCTTCTTGATGCTCAGAAAAAATAGATTTTGCTGTCATTTCTAGAGCAACAAACGGCAAGCATGTTCAAGAATATCATTCTTGTTAATTACTTGTGTGCCATATCCCAGATGCATTCCTGTAGGGAAACAAGGTGTCCAGTATGAGAGTTAAGCAGCACTGCATTATCCCTCTGTTCCAGTTACGGTAAGTCTGTATTATAGTCTGTGATATGTCTGAAAGATAACAGATGTTGGTTCTGTAGAGTCAGTGATGAGAGTTCAGGTTACCTGAAACAACATTTGTTTGCTTGTCTGTCTTACAGAACCAGCAGGAAGAGGCCAAAGACAAAGAGTAGGCAGTCACCAGCTCAGAAGAAAATGAAAACAGTTGATATGGAAGAAGTGATGTTGGTACCAGAAAAGGTGGGGGACAGAGAAGTAGCAGTACAGGAAAAGGGGAAGAACAGAGCAGAAGCACAGCAAGCAACCGCTCAGTGTTCAGTATCTGAAACTGTCAAGTTTGTGGTACTTGCCCTCTCTGCGTTTCTGATCTTTGTGCATCTGACAATGATGGTAATACTAACAGTCTGCTCGTGATCTTCATTCTGGAAAGAAAGAAAGAGCAATTGACACTAAGCAGTGCTTAGCAGTGACTACAGAACTGAAGAATGCTCTTTCCTTTCCCTGCTACGTGTGAACAAGCTCTTCAGGTAGTGAATTAAAAGGCTGGTTGGAGGGTAAAAAGTCTGTGGCTTGTCTGTACGTAGCGTTCACTATGCAGTGGTTCTACCTCCTGGAATTGTGAATTGCTGTGCTGTTTCTCTTCTGCTGAAGCCAAGTTGACGCTTGGATGCATGTTTTGTGCCCCAGTTAAGAGATCATCACTCAGAAGGGTTTGAAGAAGTTCTGTACAGCTTGTTTTCTTTTTTTTTTTTTTTTTTTTTCCTACGCTGCCTCCAGCAGGGATTATGCTGTCTCTGAGAAAGTAAAGCTCCTCTAAGCTCTGGTTGTATTACATTTGAGAAACACCAGATATAAACTGAGGGAACAAAGTGCTTCCCGTCTAGCAAGACAGGTGATGGCTCTAGCACAATACAAGCTATGAAGGCTCAAGGAAGGAGTTACTATGTTTTAACCACTTCTGGAAGAATATCCTTTCCCCTTCAAGTCTAGAAATGCTACTATAAAGGGGGAGTGGTGGAAGTGAGGCTCTGCTGTACATAGCCTGCTACTTTCCATCTGAAGAAGATCTAAGTTTGTATGATGTTCTCATAAATCATGACACTTGTATTTAAATGACTCCTGGGATAAGATCAAAATGAGTCCTTTCAGTATTTTTTAATTTCACAGGAGAAATGCAGACTTTTTGGTCTGGCACATAATCTGAAGGAATACGCTGAAGCATCCTAAAATTGCTGAAGGCATTTGATTCTAAAAACTGCTCATTTTCTCTTGTCTATGTGTGCTTTGCCAAGAAATAAAACTTCATATCTTTATGTCTGACACTGTTTGGTTTAAGAGGAAAATCCTTCCAGTGTAAGTTGTAGCACAGTAAGTTAATGGTACAAGATACCGAATTATTTCCTCAGCCTTTAAGACCTTCCTCTTTACTATGTGTGCACTTTATAATCTTTACTCCGTATCTTCACAATGGCTTTAACGTGAGGTAAGAGGTTACCTCTCTTCTAAGTAAGATAAATGGTAATAAATCAGGAATTTGACTCCTGTAACAGTCAAAGTAGGATTAAGGTTGCTGGATTTCCACTAAGGTGTGGCGTTAGCTCTGTATTCTCAGAGGTTTCCTGCTTTACGAAGCTCATTTTCCAGTTTAGCAAATGCAATGAAAGCTGGAATGTGTAGTATATTTGCATGATGTTGCTTTCATAGGAAAATAATTTAGCTGTTTCAAATTGCTATGTAAATGCTAGCCATCAAGTAGAATCACTTCCCTGTTAAGTAACTGATGGACCATGTCGGTTCTGCTTCATGCTTAAGGCTTTGCTCTGTGCTGCTTATATGCCCCCACTGTCTAGCCATCTCACATTTCCTCTGCAAAACCTTGTCTGGGATGATCCAACTGATGCATAGTTGCTTTGATGTGGTTATGTAGGATGGCAGAGGTGTGGCCATGCCATTTCTCCTGGAGTTAGCAGCCCATCCTGCTATGAAGTGTAACATGTTCCACAGCAGTCCCACCTGCTGTCTAATTCTCAAATCTGCATTGAACTACAGAATACATTACCACTGGAAAAAAATGGTCAGTGGGGGTAGGTTTGGAATGCCCCAGTTCTTGTCTGCACCACCAACTTACAGTTCCCTGTGGGTCCTGGGTAATGTTCCTTTGCTTCTGATAATACTTCTCTCTGTGTTGGTAAAGGGTAGCTTTGCAAACAGGTCTGTTTATGGCTGGCACAGCAGAAGAGTTGTTAAACTACCAGGTCATTCTCCTCATACTGAAATAATCCTTGTAGATCACAGGTGGAACTCCATACCTTTTTATGTACTAGAATTGAGGGTATTGTGAGACAGCAAGGAGAGCATGCAGTAGACAACTGGTGTTGAAAAATAACTGGCATTAACTTCAGAACCTTGTTCTTTTCAGGAAACAAGTTACTGGTTGCTGTCATTTGGACATCTTACATGCTGGTATGGAAGGAGGTGGGATTCCTCCTCTCTTAGGTTTAGCTGGGGTGCCCTACGTGTATTTTCCCACTTTTTTTTTTTTTTTTCTATTCAGTATTTACTGGATTGTCTCAGTCTGTCCTTTCAATTAAGGATATCAAAGCATTGGCTTCAAGGATGAGGATTTTCTAAATGCTTCTGGCAATGGACGACAAAAACATTAACCTCCTGCTGTTCAACATACAAGGGGCGTATCCTCATGCTGAGGAACATGTGCTGTTCTGATCTTTATATGAAATAAATATGTTAGTGCCCAGCACTCTTTCATTGTCTTTGCTTTGTTATACAAATATTCCTCACTTTAAAAAAAAATAATAAAGTGGAGTGGGAGGGAGGATTAGAGCAAGTTCCTAGGCACATGAGGTGCTGCAGCTTAAGCTGTGCTTGGAAAAGAAACTCTCAATCTGCCTCTCTGTTGGACAGACAGGAGGTAGGCTTGCTGGGCATGTTGGAAATGACAGCTAGCCCCAGCTTCCTCCCAGCCTCAGGTGGTGGTATTGACCCTGTTTCTGACCAACCTTCTGCAAGAAAAATCTCTACTCAGCTGCAAGTCTTGTTAGTATTGGATTTGAATTAAAAATGCATTCATTTAAACTCAAAATGGGGAGACACAGACAGCTTCCTCCACCCCCAGAGAAGTTCAGTTTGTGCCAAGTCTCCTCTAGCTCAGTGGAAATTAGTGAGGCAGCGTAGCAATCTTGCCAGAACAGAGTAGGAACCAATCCTCCTTCCCTGGGGAGCGAGTTTAGCACACATTGTGCTTGTTCATTTTATTGAGCAGCTCACCATAACAAACAAGCATCATGTAGGTGTTGTCTGACCCACCGAAGGTAAGTTGTGCCCGTTTCACCGCACCTCCCAGCCCCTGCTCCCAGGTTGGTGTGGTCTCAGCCACTAAAATTGTAGTTAAAGGGAGTATTCACTTGGGAGGGGGCTATCTTTAAAACTTTCTTGTTTAACCGCAGAAGCTGAGATGCAAGGTAAGGATGCAGTGCTGCTCTACTTGTGTATGCTGAGTACTAAAGGGGATATTGAGAACTGCAATGGAGCTGCTAACGCTAGTCCTAGGTCACTGTGTGATTATTTTTTTTCCTGTATTTGTTTTTTCTTAAGGCTTTTGTTTTAAATCTGCTAGATGGGGTTGTGAATCCTTGTAATAAGTGGAAGGCGCACTGATGGGCCACGTGGTGGTAACCTCCAGCAGCAGATCTCAAAGTGGGGCAAACGTGTCCCAGGGGGACTGGGGTGGTGACTGTCTTAACTCAGTTCCAGTTGTCGGTATTTAGAAGAAATCTGCATGTGGGATAGTCTGCTGAGGAAAGAAAATTATGATCCTCGAAAGTGAGCTGGAGGATCTTACCCTAAAGGAGGGATTTAGGCTGCACTTTATGGGCTGGCCTTCTCTCCCTACCCAGGAGGCAGAATCCAAGTGTGTTCCCCTTCTTCCTCAGAAAAGAAAACTCTGTTAAGGTGTGATTTAAGGAGCACATCACCCATGGGGATTTGTGCCCTCCACATGTGGCATCCTTGCATCTAAACCAGAACAGGCCTGGCACCTCCCTCAGACAGCAGCAGAGCAAGCGTCCTCATCGCTGGTCTTCAGGTCTTTCTTTTCTTGTCCCAGTTCTCATCTCTGTCCCCAGCCTCTTCACCCTGCTTTGCGAAGTTCCTGTGAAAGCTTGGGTAGGATCACTGATGAAGTGATGTCCCATTGCCACACATTTCCCCTAGCCCAGCTGCTGGCCCTGCATCCCGGGCACCTTCCCTGCCACTCGGAGCCCGCTGCAGGCTGGCTGCGCTCAGGAGCCATCTCCCCGCGTCTCCAATTCCGTGTGCTGCAGCCTCCTCCGCTAGAGACCTGTCAGCAAGGATCTGTGCCTGGCAGAAATAGCTCTGGGAGCGTAATGACAGCCAAATGGTTGCTAAACGGGGAGTAGCTGGAGTGCTGCTGTAGCAGGGAGGTCAATTATAATCAACTCTCCTGTAACACCGCGCTGTGTTCTCAGAGACACCCCCAGGATGGGCAGCAGCTGGGGCTGGAAGATGTCTGGAGATGGGAAGCTACAAAGACAAGAATGGGTCTGATGGGTGAGAATCTTCCTTTGGTGTTTGCCTTGCTCTGCCTGGGGACAGCTTTTCTCTGCTGCCACAGCCACGTGAGCTGCTCGGAGTCCACTCATCTCTCCCTTTGGCTTTAGCTACATGCAGACGTACCAAGATCTTGCAGGTAGAGAACCAATTTTAAAGCCAACTTATAAGGAGCAAGGAGCATACAAGGGAGATGCCTGTCAGAGGTGTTTGCCAAGCAGTCGTGGTCCGGCCAAGCTGGGAACAAATTCCTGCAGAAGGACACATCCGGGGTTTTGGTGGCTTGTCACAAAAGCATCAGGTCTCAGAGCCAAGAAAAGAACTTCTAAACCTAGTGAGAATTGGGCAAAAATACATTGTTAGAGGTTAATGCAGTTGCCTCTAAGTTTGGCTTTGGGGATCAGCAAAACAGAAGGAGGAAGACAGGTTCTGAGAAGTGGAAGTGTTTCATTGTGGCAACCTTTGGAACAAAGCGCCTTGGCTTCTGAAGGCATTTCAGTTTGAAACTGCTCTTTTTCTTTTTAAGGCACAAACTACTTACACATTTAGACCCCACCAGAACCACTCAAATAAAAGCAAAACATTATCTTCAATTTAAGTGAAAACGTTGAGGTCAGAGTAGGAATTAATTCACTGAAATATATTAAAATAGTATTTCAGTTGAAACAAATCAGGATTTTACATTTTTTACCCACACACCCTATACAAATCCTTTCTTTACACATTCTGCTCTTGTCTCTTATCGTTGCCTGGTCCATGAATGATTAACCCCTCCTTCTTTTGAAGACAAAACCCTGCAGTCCAAAGTCCTTTTTTTTTTTTTTTTTTTTTTTTTTTTTTTTTTTTT